>VMDR010006612.1:0-44603 GCA_007922815.1 Macrotus californicus
TTGGCAAAAAAAACCAAACAAACATAAATATTTTATTCAAGACACTGAATAGAAATCCCAGAAATAGACCTATACAGATCTTTGACAAAGTAGCAAAGGTAATACAATAGAGAAAGAATATCTTTTCAACAAACAATGCTGGAACAACTGGAACAACATTCGTCCATGTGCTAAAAAAAAATCTAGATATTTATCTTACAGCTTTCATTAAAATTAAATAAAAATTTATCACAGACCTAAATGTCAAATGAAAAACTGCAAAACTTCAGGAAGATAACACAGGAGAAAACCTATGTGGTCTTGGATGTGGCAATGAATTTTTAGATATATCGCCAAAAGCATGATCTATGAAGGAAATAACTGACAAGTCAGCCTGCATTAAAATTAAAAAATGCTGCTCTGGGAAAGGCACTATCAGAATAATTAAGGGACAAATCACAGACTGGGAGAAAATATTTGCAAAACACATCTTATAAAGAACTGGTATTCAATATATCCAAATGACTCTTAAAACTCATGAACAATTTTGTCAAATAACACAAGACAATGCAAAGGCAAACACTGGAATCCAGAGTGACGTGGTACCAAGGATCACACTCTTTTGATTAAACCACAATCCTGACTACAAAGGAGTTTGGGAAACTGGATGAGACTGATGAGAGGAACTGTCAGGTGCCTTCCCAGACTGCAGTCACACGTCTTTCAAGGGAAAGGGGAAAAACAACACTTAGAGTATTTCATAAATTAAAAGTGAGACTGTCTGTTGCATTTAAGAGTCTGTTAATTTCAGTGACGTCTTCATACTTACTAGGAGCCCAGGTTCTGGAAGAGGAGCAGCCTTTGTAAACTTTTTATTAAGTTTCCTCTTCTCTTTCCTTACGTTTTTCATATTCTGAACACGTTTTGCTAAGGACTTGTGGAAAATAAAAAGTAAAGAAAACAAATCATACTTTTTATAACAAAAATGTAACATGCAGATCATATTTTTGGTTTATGTGAGTAAAAGAAGATAAGCACAATCGATGCATATGATTCATAGAGGAAGAAAACACACTGGAGTGTTGGTAGAGTTTTCAAAAGGGACTCTACTCTTGATTTCCACTTTAACAACTGTGTACATTTAGATAGACCCAAGATTTATATACCTATGAATCTTATATATATATTTATATAGTCTGTCCAGAAGGTATCCAGCCATGTAATATAAAAAATAGACACATTTATTGAAGAAGATACAAGATACAAGAAACATTGTGCATAGGACAATGAAGCCTAAGTCCCCTTCTAAGTAGGCACCTTTGAAGTAGGTCCAAAATAGGATTTCACACAGTTCTCCCAATTGCCATCAGCTGCTCCATCATATTTCCCTGAATCGCATCTATGGTATGAAATTTCTTCCCTTTGAAAGGTGATTTTAATTTTGGGAAAAGCCAGAAGTTGCAGGGCACCAGATCTGGGCTGTAGTGGGGCTGAGTCATCTGGGTGATTTCATGTTTCACCAAAAACTCTGCATGAGACATGCGTGAGGAGGCATGTTGTCATTATGAAGGTGCCAATCACTAGTTGCCATAGTCACAGCCTTCTGAATCATCTGAATAGTTTCTGCAGAGGAATGTTCAAGCGTAATGCAAAATTTGATGCGATTTGTTGTTATACCCGCTCAGTCATTTTGAATGTGACAGCCACACCATAACATGCTCATTCAATGGCATCTACCACTACCACTGACTAGTACAGTGAAGTCGTCATTGTTCGTGCATGTGCATTCCAGTCCACTCTCCTTGGCTGCCAGGTTACATCAATATCACTGTTCTTGTTACGGACTTTTTCCATATATATATATATATATATATATATATATATATATATATATATATGTAATATTCATTAAAAAACCAAAGGGATTTTTATAGTAATTAGAGAACAAAATCTGTGCACATTCTTTAATTCTCTTAAATGCTTCATGTCACAGAGGTTCTTTTTTTTTATGTTCTCTCTGTATGGCATCTATAAGTAGCACACACCTAGGGGATTAAACTAGAATGCTTTGAAGATAATGAAATAGGGTATTAGGGTGATGAGGACCTGAATAATAGGAACTGCCAGTGGGAGTGCAATTGCTTTTAAAATAATGCAGCATTATTTCATAACAATGAAAAATTCGCTTTCCCTACGATCCAATCATTCTCCTTCTGCCTAAATATTCAAGTGCAACTCTTGTTCAGGGGCAACAACAGACGTGTACTGGAATATTTACGGTAGCACTGCTTATTACAGGAAAATGTATAAAGTCCCCATTGCCCATCAACAGGAGAAAGGATTAATGGACGGAGATATGTTCCACAAGAAAATATTAAACAGCAGTGAAAATAATTGTATACAACAACACAGGCAAATCTTATAAAACAGTGTTCAGAAGAATAAATTATATGCCAAATTTTATGTTACATGTTTATAAAGTTAAAGAACAAGCAAAATCAATATATTTTCAGAGGCACATATGTGACAAGCTACTTTTAAAAAATGAGATTGATAAACATAAAACCCAAGATCGTGGTTACTTCAGAGAGAATTAGGAAGGTAGAAGCAGCTCCTCGATGAGCTCAATGATATCTGTAATGTTTTTGTAAGTTCAAGATATATTTTATTATTCGGTTTTACAATTTATATGTTCTCCATATATTCTTGTGTCTGTATCAAATGTTACATTAAAAAATGACAGTATAAGCCAGTTAGGTCATCCTAGTTAGGTCTCATTCTAATGGTAAGTCACAAGATCCCAGAGTCCCACGAAAGATAATGCAGAAGTGTCTAGCTAATAAAAGTTCTATCATATTAGGGACCACCACACGTAGAGGAACAAGATAAAATCACAATTTTGAAATGCCTAGAATTATTTATTTAAACATTACCTGCCTTTTAGTGACTTCCGGAGGATGTGGCCGTCTTGGTCCTTCCTACAAAATATGTAAAATAACTTTTAAAATACATAAAAGTCATGAGCAAACAGAAGGATTAGTTATTATAACAGGAAACCTATGCTACTGTTTTTTAATCAATATAGGCATATTATTTCAAAGAACATCAAGGTAAAAACCAAGGTAGAGATTGGTGATAGTATTATAAGAAAAGAGAACCAGCTGTAAACCACATAACCAGTAAGAAAATTTAAAAATGGGGTGGAAAGGCCAGTAGAGGGAACCCTCAGGCCCTCCCACTGGTCCTCAGTCACAGACTCTTATCAGGAAGAATCGTCAACCATGGACCTCGCCAGGAAGAGGCTCACTGCTCCAGCAGGAGGAAGGAAGATTTCCTTCCTTACAACTCAGCCAATGAGAAACCACCACTATCCTGAACTCTCACTTTTCCTCCAGTGGGTTGTCCTTCCAAACAACCCCTCCCAACTTCCCCCTTTTTCACTCTAAAATCCCCTTCTTTGCTTGTTGGATTAGCCTACAGTTTTTGCTCTGATGTGCTTGTCTAGAATAGCAATTCTCTGCTATTCCATTATGCTGCTAAAATAACTGGCTGTTCTATTTTTTAGGGCAACACAGGAAACACGTTGACTACAGAGATTTATTCTGAAAGAAAATGAGATACATCCCAAAATTCATGTTTCCACTGGTACTGACTTCAATGGTGCCAGTCTGATCTTTGCTTAAGGACCCGGTTTTTAGTCTGGCTTCTAAAGTCTAGTAAAGCTGGGGTTATTGAGAAACTTTACCAGATGGACTGGTTTTCTGAGGCCCCAGGAGTCTGGCTGGTAGTTTATGGGGTTCCCACTTCTCCCCCTAGCTTCTAAATTGTGCATTACTCCCCCTGACCTCAGTGTGATCCAGTTGTTTAACCACAAGACCTAAAAGCAACCTCCTCCCCATGTGAATATTGAGAAGTTTACCCTTTCCCTCACCTCTCTAACCCTCACCCTACCTTCTAGGGTGGCTCAGTGGGTCGATCAACAAACGTGATTGGCTCCTGCAAGGCACAGGGTGGAGGACTCTTCCTTGTCCTGGGCAGTTCGTCTATTTAACCAGGGATTTCCCAGCCCTCCACACCTAACTGCATGTGTGCAATAGCCTGAAGTGCTAGTGGCCACTGTGGCCTCCAAGGTCAAAGCCTGGACGAGGGTGACAGGCAGGGTTAAGGGCAGGAGACTCACGGGGTTGACTTGGGTAGTTTCGTCCCCGATGCAGTGCAGACACATACTTCAGAGCCTCAGAGGGCCCTTGATGCCCACTGCCTGATCCCGACTCAGTACTTGTGGGCAGGCCACCCACTCACGCCCACGAGCCCCGCCCATCCCATCACAATTCTCTTTATCCTCACCCGTGAGCCCCGCCCTCTCCCTCAGCTGTCTTCCAATCCCAATGCAGGGAAGGTGAAGTCCCTAGCTGTGCTGAGAGCACCTCTGAATTAGGGATGCCAGGTCACCGCAATTCCCGATCCTTCCGGCTCCTTTGCCCAGACAACCACACAATACGAGTGTTTCATCTTTTCTAGTCCTCATCTCTCTACTCTCCACTGAGCCCCCCTTCACTTAATAAGGTATCTAACTCAGATTACATGGCCCCGCACTCCAGCCTATCATCAGGGGTCTTAATTCCATGATCTCATTGTTCTTCCATCACAGCTTCCAGTGGGATCCGTCCACCTATCTGCCTTCTCCTTGGGCTGAAGTGGGGGAAAAGATGACCTGATTACAGTTAATATTCATAAGAGTTGTCTGCAATTCTCATCTCCTCTTCACATCCAGTGTGATATTTGGCTCATTGCAACCAGCTTCAACCCTTACTAAGAATACTATTGGTATTTGTTGTAAAATAGTTACAGATGATCTTCCTGCTGATCAGTGAACACTTTGTATCACGTGACTTCTGCAGAGTGTTAGAAACCGCAGAGAGATTTCTTGAGTTAGGCTTAGAAAAACTACTCTTATCTCCCGTAGTTCTCAAAGCCATTGACCACTCCCACGTTTAGTTATTTGTCTCATTTCCTGTCTGAGAAAAACTTGATGATTGTTTTTTGTGTTACATCTTAAAGTATCTGTTTCATAATGCAAGTAAGATTAGTTTGTTAGGATGTTTCCCTACCGCAGCTGGTGTTTTTATTTTCTTTCGCTGGGTATTTGGTAAATATACAGTGATGAAATCAGTTAAAATAGCATTGCACTAATAAATGCTCTGTGTATATCCTGTAGCTGCTTTGCTTTTGCTGTTTTAAAATGCTTAATTTTTAAGCTACTGGCTCTGTGTTTTCGTTTAGCACTAGGACCTGCAAATTGTGTAGGTAAACTTGAACCTATCCTACAAAGTTTTTGAGAAATTATCTATCTATGTAGCTATCTATCTATCTGGCTACGGAACACCTGGTACACAATAGCACTTAATGTCATTTTTTATATTGTTGCCATGTACTGAGTTTAAATCAGTTTTTTCCCTTTTTTGTACCTGTGCAGTTAAATTGTGAAACCTAGGCTATACTCATTGTAATTTGTCTATATCAAGTTCATCTTTTTAGGTTCAACTTACTATTTCATCTTGTCAAGAGCTTTTTTCCTTCTCTGTAGCACGGTGCCTTCACGTCCTCTGCTGTCTAGGTCAGTGTGTTACGTCATCATCCAAACTTGTGAAGAAGCCTTGCCCAGGACAGAGCTGCAAAGGGTGCTCTGTGGCAAAGCACAGAAAGCCGCACTGCAGGTTCATCGGTAATTATTTACCAGTACTTTGGGGTAGAATTGTTTATTTCATAAATTCACTCAAATTTATTATCAGCTACTTCTGATTATATCCATCTCACCACAACAGTATCATGGCTTTTTCGAACATATTGCTGGAATCTAGATATGCTGTAGGCTCCTAGTCCCTGTTGAAAATTGCTCATTAAACTTCTCCATGACTTAAAAATTAATGTAGATAAAATTTTAGGGTTGATATTGAAGAAAAGAAATCAATAAAGTAGTTAAACTAGGGAGAAAAGTACCGGGCTTTTCTGTTGGACGGTTTTACGTTTGTATCATGGTTCAGTGTGTTAACTACCTGTGGCTGCCGTAACCAATGACCGCACACTTGGTGGAAGTTTATTCTTCAGACTCTAGAGGCCAGGAGTCTGCCAAGTGTTGGCAGGGCCGTGTCGTCTCCAGGGCTCTGGGTAGAACCCGTCCCTTGGCTGTTCCAGCTCTTGGTTGGCTCCTGCACTCATTGGCTTGAGGCCACATCATTCCAACCTCTGTCTCCGTCTTCACTTGCCTTTTCTGTGTGTGTCTGATCTCTCTTCTCGCCTCCTTCTTATAAAGACACTTGTGATGGTATTTAGAGCCCACCCAGATAATCCAGAGTAATATCTCAAAAACCTTGATTTGATCACACCTGCAAAGACCCTTTTGCAAATAAGGAAACATCAATAGATTCCAAGCATTAGGATGTGATCGCGTCTTTAACAGTTATGAACCTACCACAGGTCATTTATCCCTTTAATTTTGAATTATATATAGGAAGGGCCTTACACATTTTCACCCCTAGGGCTACTATTATGTCTAAACCTGGTACTGGATAGGGGTTCATTTCACAAGGACCTGCTTGTTCTTTCCACCACCTGAGGCTGAAACTCCTCACCTCTGTGATACAGAGCTAGCTAGGGTCACACTTAATGTGTCTCCAGGCCATCGATCCCTACAGGAAAAGCAGGTAATCGGCTGCTGCAGTTAGAAAGCTGGAAGTAACCAGTGACATCTTTTGTCATTATTACTGATGAGAAATTGTCTTTGACAGTATCTTTATGGTGCTTTTAATCCCATAGTCTATTTGGTATGACATAAATCATATGTCATTGTTTCTGGTTTTTAAATTCCTTCTGGGCCAGCAGATAAGTCAGGGCTTTTATTGAGGCTGCGTATAGGAATGAGCCGGCTGAGGTCATGAGCTGCTAGCTGGTGATGGTGCCCCGTAAATCATAGGCCTGGCACAGACTTCCAGAAGGAAGAACAAGGTAGAACAAACACAAGAGAGGACATAAGGGGTCTTGACTAGAGACATTCTACAAGACACAGGAAAGCATAGGCTGGCATGGACCTTCTCCTGCATTACCTTTATTGTAATGTATAGGTAATGAGTGAACCAGAGGAGAGAGACGAAGGAAATCAGAGTTCCTAAGTCCTGGTTCTGTAGGCAGGAAGGGATCATTTAAGAGGTTACCTTTATATTAGCCTGGGGCGGTGAGAAAGCTATGGGTCAAATCTGGCGATTTGAAAAGAAGAGGTTAAGTAGAGAGGGATGGAATTGGGCATTGAGGTTACAAAGGAGTAAAAGTAAAACAACTGCAAGACCCACAAACCTGTGGCGATGGCTGCTATTCCCACGGTTTCTCTCCTCCCTTTTCTCTCCTCAGCCCTGCTACATCTAGCGCTTTGGGGGGCTAACAGGCCATGAACCCTGCTCTCACTCAGTGAAACTTTATCCTAAGTCGTTATGCACTTGATCTGCATTTCAGCCTCCTCACCTGTGCTGACTCTGCAGCTATCATGCCTGCCCCAATAAACAGTCAGGTCTTTCCCCAAAACTATTCCTCAGAATAGACGGAGTCACTTCATATAAGAACCCTTATGACGTCCATTTCAGAGCTCCGTCTCAATTACTCTACTTTGAAAAACAAAGCTTTTTTCAGGACAATGCGTCAGTTAGAAATTGGCCTTAATGAATGCCATCCTTGGGTCCTGCTGGAGATCACCTGGGTGAATCAGTACAAACATAAGGTAAAGAAATTTAGTAATTATCTTTTGCGGTATAGCCTTGTACTTGGAAGTTCTGAAAGTCTTGTGAACAAGCCTTTTAAAAGATCACTTTACAAACTAGTAGAACAGGCCCTGGCCACTGTGGCTCAGTTGGTTGGAGTGTCATCCTGTAATCAAAAGGTTGCGGGTTGATCTGTGGCCAGGGCACATGCCTAGGTTGCTGGTTCGGTCCCCAGTCAAAGTACATATGGGAGACAGCCAACTGATGCTTCTCTCTCACATCAATGTTTCCCTCTCTTCCTTTTCTTTCTCTAAGAACAATGAAAAAATGTCCTGGGGTAAGGATAAAAAGTGGTAAAAACTAACAGAACAAGAAAATGGCTGTAGTTTGGAGATCCTTGATATACATCTAAAGTACAAATGCAAAGAACAAACAATTGTTCAAATGTTACATGAAAGAGAGCTTAGGGCTTTGAATAAATTTCCAGGAATATGTAACAGCATCAAATTAGAATTTAAACAGTGCTGTATTTCAAGGCACTGAGATGGGAGGGAAAATGTCTTGAAATTGCTCAAAAACTAGCTCTGGTGACAAGATAGTGATGTTGAAAATGCATGTGGAGAGGGTACCTAAAACTCAGATGACGTAGGTATGGAAATAAGCAAGATTTGTAAAGTAATATTTTGATACACAATGTGGTTTTAAAAAGAATATGTAATAAAATTAGTGAAATATTATAAGTAGACATTTAGCTTTTACGTGTAGCTACATCTCCAAAAGATTAAATAATTTAGCTGACAAAAACCAAAGAAACAAACAAACAAACCAACCTTGGGGAGTGTGCCCTCCCTTTCTCTCTTAGCATGTTTAACAGTTTATCAATCCTATATCACGGTCCAGAATGTTTGGAAAGGACTGCAAACAATTCCTTACCAGTGAGAACCCGGCCTTCCTGTTAGATCATCAGACACACACGTGCATACACACACCCACACACTCCAAAATATGGTGATGTTAAAAGATAAACTGAGGCATATTAAAACTTTTAAAGTTTACTTCAGCAAAAGTTTATTGGAATTAGGCAATTCTAAACTGGGAGTGTTAGCAGCCCTTTCCCCTCTGACAGGCACCTGGGGAAAGACATACACAGACATTATTTGGTTGGCTATAGCTTAAAGCCTAGTTGGCTATTTGTGATTGGCTGCCATTAATGTCCTGATTTTGTAACCTTGGGGCATTTACAGGCATGAATTTTGGGTTGCTTACTTAGGCCATCGTGGCTGATGCCACATCACACTAATGGCCTTGTTTCATTCATTTAACAATGCAAAACGTTCTCTCTTCCTCAGGTCTCTGTCTTTCATTACAGTCAGCCCAGAGGAACGTGTAGGAGCCTCCTCATCTCATCGCCCGTTTATGCTCTGGTTTATGGAAGTCTGGTTATTCTGGTTCTTGCTTCCTCCTGAAAAGGCAGATCTTTTTTTGAAATATGTTTATTGATTTTAGAGAGAGAGGCAGGGAGAGAAAGAGAAACGTCAATTTGAGAGAGAAACATCAGTTGGTTGCCTCCCATACATGCTACAACTGGGGACTGAATCTGCAATCTATGTATACGCCCTGGCTGGGAATCAAACCCCCAACCTTTTGGTATACAGGACAGTGCTCCAACTAACTTAGCCACACTGGCCAAGGCATGAAAGGCAGATCTTCACACATAAGAGTAGCCTGGACCTTCACTTATCTGAGTACAGCCATCAGCAGTGCAAGAAAGGCTTGTCATGCTGATGTGATCAAGATTCACAGCAAGACTGAACTGATACCTTCCTCATCAGGGGTAACCTTCAGAGAGTGATAGAAAAACTCTTGTTGCATAATTTCTATCTGGAGAAATCTTTCAGAAGTGTTGATACTTTCATATTTCTCTTGGAATGGGATGAATCTAAAAAATACTACTAGTGGATTATTTACCTGGAGTGACAATTAACTCCGTATTGGGAAAACACAGTTCTGAATTTCAGGATGGAACACTAATTTTTAGGTAGTTGTCAAAGCAAACATGAAATGAATGATTTATAATCACACTTTATAATTTTTGAGTACTTACCTTTTCATTTGATTTGGGCATGCCTTACAAGGCTCAATATTGGATACATCTTCCTTAGCATGCATTTCTAGGAATTGCATATTGAACCCAATTTTTTGTTAGAGTTAGTCATGCTCCAGGCTTATGGTCTGTTATGATAAGTCACAGCTGCCTGTTACTCTCCGTTTTCCTATATGTTTAGATTGTTTTATGTGAATTTATAGAGATGGAGGAAAAAACTCATTTGTAGACTTCTTATTCGATTTTTCCATCTTTATTTAGGTAGCTTTTACTTGTTGTAAAAGGGCACATAGCAATTTAATTTTATTAACAGCGGAGTTTGACCTTGGTCCTTGAGTTTAGCTAAGAAAGAATTCTGAGTCAAGAACTCTGGTATAAGAAATTTATTTAAAAAGTAACAGAGGTAGAAGAAGTAAGCCAGCTGGGCTGCACAGACTCAAGAAATAAGTTACAGAGAAAGGTCCCTGGAGCTGAGTAAAAGAAAGCAAAGACAATGCACCTGGGAAAAGAAGAGGGGAAAAGGTGAGGCTGTGCTCCAGAGAGACCCTGCCTGAGGATAGAAAGGGTGGGGAATGGCGTGGAGGAGAGAGAGCACGCACTAAAGGGCGTGCTCGCACGAGCAAGTGTACAGGTGCATCAGATCCTTCGTCTTAAATGCTTGTTTTCCCAAGGCAGGGATCTCAGTAGAATCTAGAATACGCATCAGCTTCCCAGGTGTGTCCTTTCAGGGTCCAGGGTGGTCTCTACTATTTAATTGTCACTGGGGGAGGAGGTGATTAGTCATTGCATCTGGTCCTGATGTCAACATCTGACTTTGCTGCTTTCCTGGGCCTGGAGCTGAAACACAGCTGAGGCCTAGGTGTTATATCTAGTTTGACCAGAACTCTGTGTCCGTGGTCAACAGACCAGAGGTTTTGTTTCTAAGATTGTTTGACATGGTTCAAAACCTCATTGTCCTAGAGGCTCAATGCTTAAGGAAGTGGTCATGCAAGGGCTTGTATGGGAGTCATATGAGGCTACTCTCTGGTCCTCTTGTTCCTCCAAGGCCGGGTGGGGGGGCTTCTAGATGGCATGACTAACAAATAGAAGGTCAGGGGCTCTAAACCACATGACTAGTGACACTAGGAAAGGACAAGTCACCTTGGGGGTAAGGTCCTAGCCTATAATACTGTGTTTGCCAGTTCTGCTTGTTGCTAGGCACCCAGGACTTTCTGCCCTGGTGACATTCTGTACCTGGCCTATCATTTCTGTTCTGCTCATTTCTAACTGCCTACTCCATCAATTCCACAAAAATTCCAAAGACAGAGAGGCAACATTGGTTATACAGGACATTTGAGACAAAGGAGAAGAGGTGGGAGAGTGGGGTATTAGATTTCAGAACTGAGAATGGGAGATTTACAGGGGGTTGAGAAAGGGCACAGCACTCATGTAAGGAAAATCCTTGCCAGGGGACTCAGAAACAGTGGTACACAGCGGGTACCTCTCGTTTACTATACTTAATTCAATTTGGGCTAAGGGGAACATCCTAAGATTAATCTGAATCTCTTAGACAGGAAAGGGGAAAGGGTCAAAGGTTCTTTTTGCATCTTTTGCTTCTTAATAAACAGCTTAAAATCAATATCCCAAAAAGCAGCTTCAGGATGTCAGAATCCTGATTCCTTCAGTAGAAACACATGAAAGTAACAAACTGAAAGGATTATTATTTTGGCTCACATGATGAGAAATCTAAGAGGAAATTTGCTTTAGTCAAATAATTATGCATCTCTATTGCCAGTAGATTGCTCTCCCCTGCAGGTTAGCTTCGCTTTGTCTTGCTGTGGTTAGGTTTTTCTGCAGATAACAAGGACCTCTAGCACCCTCCTCATCCTACTAGGCTACCACTGTTCCTTACAATTTGATCCGCTCCCTGAAACAGAATACTCACTCCCAGCTTTTGGGGAGGATTCTGATTGGTGCATATTACCAGTTAAAAGAACATAATTTTAAAAGCTCAGGTTAAATAACATTAAATATGGTTAGCACTGATAAATGAATGGAGCATCTGTTGTTTAACTCAGAAATTACAGCATTCTTATTTTTAGGTTGAATTTAATTAATGATCTGGAAAAAATGACAAATTCTTTCTTTTTCTTTCTTTTTTTTTTTTACTTTTCTGTCCAAATACTAGTAAGAGATTTAAATGTCATGAGTGCTTTTTAGAGATACACAGAAAGAAATCCAGGGTGACAAATAGAAAGTGTGGCATTCAGCTTGTGGAAAAATTAATAGAGAAAATAGTCATCTCGACTGAGAGTTGTGAAGTTCTGACAAGGAAACAAATGGAGATTAGAAAATCCTTTAATAGGCTTTAAAATTATATTTATATGTGATACACGTTTGCCCAAACCCCACTAAGTAGCAATGAAAATCAGGTGAGGAGGAGGAACAAGGGGCTTGGGAATACAGAATCCCTTATTTCGGACTCCTGTGTGTGGTTCTGGCGCCGGCCACTTCAGGTGCAGCCAAATTGCATCTGTTTTCCTGGCCGTAAAACGGGGCTAATCCTGTCTGTTTCATAGAGTTTTAAGATGTTAGGAATAATTCAGGTGTATTTTACTCTTTAAAAATTTGGGGAGAGCTTTTCATGTGGCTAGCGTTCATATGGGGACAGCAGAAATAGAGAATGAATTACCAAAGGGGTATGTATGTCTGCGTGTGTGTGTGTGTGTGTGTGTGTGTGTGTGTAAGCATATGAGTGATACATATGGTCTCTTTCTCCATGAGAATAAATAGAATACATAATTCTTTAGAATAGTATATATGGATAATTTAGAATACTTCTTAGAATCAGGTTTATTTACTTCGCAAATATTATCATTTTTTTCTAGAATGAGTAGAAGTTACGCCTCTGAAGTGTTATCATCTCATTTAACTACTCTTCAGGATACATCTTTATTTTTAGAAAAAGGTCCAGCAGATGGCGCCCAAGTCCTAAGATTTGCACAGCGGCAATTTGTAGCGAGGGAGTAAAAGTCGTTATGCAGCCAGAAGGTGGCGCTAGATGACCACTCTTTAAAAACCGAGGTCTGCCTTTGGAATAGGCTACTTCACTTGACTGACTGCCAGGATTTATGCATTTGTTGACATCATTGTTTTGAAATTCTTCAGTATCTTTAGTAGCTTCAGATTTAAACTTCAAATGTGTTACTTTTACAATAAAACAACTCTCTCTGACCATCTCGCGAAAGCAAGAAATACTTTTGTGTTCTATTTTTTAATCACTCCCAGTCTTTGCAGAGAAAAATGTACTTAAAAAATTTAAACTTTGTTGTTTGTCTTCATATGTTTCAAGATTATGCTTTTAAAAAAATATAAATACTCATCATTCTCCTCTAAATTCCTTGATCTTTTCTTTGTGGTTTCCCAGCAACATTCTCTTAGGAAGGTAAAACACTGAATTAGAAGATGTAGAAACCTACAGATGCACTTTCTGACATATCTAAACCAGGAAAAGAAAGTTGAAATATTTCTTCTCTTATGCCTTGCGGACCCTTCTAAGACACTTTCATTTTCATTCCTTTGTATATTCTCTTGTCAATGCTCAAGTCTTGCATCATTTTAAAATAATTAAACTGCTTTATAACCTTGTTTTAAATTTTCCTATAATCAAAAACTATATTCTAAAAATTGGCATTGGTTCCTTTGGGATTCTCACCACTTGCCTATTTTCTCTAAAATGCAGCCACCTCATCTCCTTGGTCCCCTACCCTCAGCTACTGGTCCCTTCCAGCGGCTTCCTAGTAGTTCCCTTACTTTCCCTCCTGCCCCCTCCAACCTGTTTTCTCATGAGATCAAAGCGATATATTATAAATGTAAACTTGATCATTTCTGCGGTTCTAAAAACCCTTCAGTAACTTTCCGTTGCTCTTACACATCTGCACCTCCAACATGCCCCCAAAGGCACTTCTCCACCCTTCCCAGCCACTTCCCGTGCCCTTGCTAGGCGGCATTTCTCGGACCCTGCGCCCTCTTCCACAGGTCTTCTCCATGTCTTCTTTCAGAGAGCAGAGCAGTTCTCCGCTTCTCGCCTGCGCTGTCTCGTCCGCGCTCTTGGGATCAGAGCTCAAACACCACCTTCCTGGGAAGGTCTGCGCTGTGACCGGGGTGTAGGTCAGGGCTCTCAATTATGTGCTCTGCTGGCAGCTGGGTAGCTCTCCTTTACGACACGCGCCCCTGGAATCGGGCGTGGTTTGTGGGGATCAATGGATGAGTGTCTTTTTCTGCTCTACCTCTAACATAAGCTTCAGGGGGACAGAGGAGTGTTCACTTTGCTAGCTGTTGATTTTCCAGCCAGTGAGAGTGTCATACTTGACATGTGGGAAGCTCTCAATAAATATTAATGAAATGCAGGATCAAAGAAAAAAAAATCACAGGCCTCTGGAAAGTGTAATAGATTTGCTCGGTTCAGAGTATTTTTTTATTGGCAAGATGTATACCCTTAAACATCAGGATGCAGATGTTAACTGTCTTCAGATATCTGCCAGGCTTTTTTTTAAAAGATTTTATTTGTTTATTTTCAGAGAGAGGGGAAGGGAGGGAAAAAGAGAGGGGAGGAACATCGATGTGAGAGAGAAACATCTATCATTGCCTCTCATACTCACCCCAAACTGGGACTGAACCTGCAAGCAGGAATGGAACTGGTGACCTTCCCCTCCCCGAGCTGAGCCGCATGCACCCTTTCGAGGCATCTGCAAGGCTTCTAGTGCGAAAGAAGGGTGAAGCTTATTTTTCGTGGCTCCAGGTGGTGGACCTAAGAACAAAAGCTTACAGAAGAATTAAATTTAAGATTTTTAAAACTGAGTATCTAAAAATAAAACAAATTTTGGCAATAGGTGAAGGATTTCCTGTAATGAGAGGTATTTAAGCTAGTAAGCAGTCAATTGGTGGGGAGCAGAAAAGGGAATTCAAGGACTAGCAGAACTATTGGGTGGCCTTTGAAGTCCCTTTGAGCTTTGAGACTCTGGGGGGCTATGATTTGTCACAAAGATTGTCTTTGTCTTTGCCTTGCTGATTGCCTTCCCAGACGGATGCTCAGTGGGGTGGAGCTCCTCAGGGTCTTGTGACTCAGTGTCATTGTGTTTGAGACTTTAAAGAAAGCGTGACTTCCTACCAGGATCGGTGTCACTGATTTCAGCTTAGACTCATATTGTTATACCTGGAACATACTTAGAACTTGCTTTGTATGTATTATATTCTCTAGTAACGGAAAATGTCTATTTTAAATTCTATTTTTAATCTTTCACTGAGTCACTGATAACATTTACTGATAAATTTTTGAGAATATATTTGGATTTTGAACCAATACAATTAGTTTATTTTGCTTTTGTGGGTAGACTAAATTCTGTATTTCAAAGATAGTAATCTTCTCAATTTCATCCATAAATGCAAGTGGTCTTTGTTCCATGAACCTGTTTTTAGTTTATTGCAGAAAAGGAAGTCAAGTTCTTTATACTTAACACACTATCTTCTAATTTTTATGCCTCAATACAAATTTTATATCAAACTTAAACAAAAATATCATTTTATACTCATCCCTCATCATATGCAAATTAATGCTTAAAATTTTTTGCTAGATGGCAAATGAAACCTTCATTTCAACATTTTTTCCCCAGATCAAGTTAACTCCAAGTACACTAGGATATGCATTGATTGCCTCATTGAATCAAAGCGAGGTAACAATCTCAAAACTGACGTGGGCCCCAGGGCAGCCTTGGGGTATTCTAACGTATGCTGACATGGAAATATGTTCATGGCGTATTGTAAGAGAAAATACAAAGTAGCAAAAAGTGCGTACATGTGTGTTCCCATTAAAAAGAGTCATGTGTGTACATGTATCCAAGGATGGCAGACAGCCTTTACACAAACCCGTAGTGATGTTTTTCTCTGGGCGGTGGGACTACCTTCTCGTCTGGCTTGGAGGGTGAGGACTGGCACATCCCAACGCATTTGATGTGCTTTGTTGTGGGCCAAATTTTTCTTTTAAAAAATAAACCCAAGAAAGACACAGAGTAATACAATCTGATGTTAGCTTTGTCCTAGAAGAACAAAGAGGAGGAAATGAATCATAGACACAGACCTAGATTTGTTTCATTGGCAGTGTGCACTGCCAAAATTCAGAGTTCTGTTCGGGAGAGTAATAATGAAATCATATGTGAAGATCAGAATATATAAACATACACTTCCAAATTATCCTTGCTCTTGTTCTTACCAGCTCAAGAAGACACTCTGGCCTCCTGAAGTCCCCTTTGGCCTGCACTTTTCTCTGGGCCCAGGTGATTTCTCCCAGCGCCATCTCAATGGTTTTTGCCCTGCTGTGTCGGACACCACAGGTGACCTACATGGACTGTTGTTGCTGAACTGAGTGCGATGGATACGGCAGGACAGTCAGAGCTCTGCTCCTGCACTGCATGCCGTGGTTTCTGTTGTTAGGCTTGGGCAGCCAGAAGGGGGGCCTAGGCCACGCCAATGTGTACGTGCAAGAATGAACTAAGGGCGTTTCTGTGCATAGCAAAGAGACCAGCTCAGTTTAAACAAAGAATTTGGGTAGGGGAGGAATGGCATGAGATTTAAAAGAAGTATTTTTGTTATACAAGATGCATATAGTTACAATCATAATATAATACAATATAGGTGAATCAGTAGGGTTGAATGTAGAAATCAGAAATTACTTGACGTATTTTTTAAAAAATATTTTATTTCTTTATTTTTAGAGAGAGGAAGGGAGGAAGGGAAATATCAGTTGGTTGCTGCTCCCATACCCCCAGCTAGGGATCATGCCCGTGACCCAGGTGTGGGAATCGGCCCAACTCGCAGACCAGCCAGGGCAGCCAAGCTGTATATTTCGGACATGACCCCCCATTAATATTTGAATCCTCCTTAGCCTCTGGCCTAAGATATCCCAGACTGACTTTATATCTTTTCCTTTTTTAAAAAAAGGTTATAATCTCTCACAAGTACTGACAGTAACAGTTTGCATTCAGAACACGAGGGGCAAGAATATTGGAGGGATTTAGCTTATAGCTTCCAAACCCTCCAAACTGAAGAGGGGTGGACTGGAGGCTGAGAGCTAAAGTGCTCCCACATGTAGGGAAGCTCTAAGGAGAACAAAAATCGCTGATCCCGGCTCATCCAGATACCATACCTATGGACATTCTGTCATGTATGTATTATCCATTTGATGCTGCGTGAATAAAACACTAATGAAAGATTTTCCTGTAGATTATTACATTATTACTACCAATGTTGTTGTATATCTGAAAAAAGAAATTGCTTCTAGCAGCCCTGTGTTCTTTTTTTTTCCATAAAGATTTATAAAATGTACTTATTTGAAATGGAATAATGCTGGTGACTCAGATTCAAGGTTGTTTTCTGGAGCAGATAATACGGAGAATGGTTTTAGAGAAGTTCCCATTGCGTGGGATTATTTCAGCCCAACCTATCCCATTCACACAGGAGATTGCAGAGTCTGCCACCCGGGCGTGGATATGGACTGGGGACTTTCTGCATTGTGATGAGTTCCGTTTTCCATGTCTGTCCCCAAGCTTTCTGTTTTTAGCAGCTATAACAACACATCAGCAGCACTTTCCATGGTGCAGTCAGAACAGTTTTCAGTGAATCCCTCTTCTTTAACATTTATCACCATGGTCTCCTCAGGGTTGCGTGGCTGGCACAAAACAAGGCTTACAGCTGTGTTTGGCTGCTCTCTCCACACGTGGCCTTCACCCTGCAGCACGCTGTGCCGCATCTCAGGAGCCTGCAGAAAAGGCACTGGGCCATTCATCTGCTGCCTGCGGATTTCCCAGGTCTGCTGTGCCCGTGATCACGCCTGCCTCCTATTGCCCCACAAATAGGATAAAAGGAATCAAGAGCACAGATGCTGGTTGAAGTAGCTAAAGGTGATTCCTCATGGGACAGGCACCAAAGGGGTCCTCCTACAAGGCGATTCTCATTTAGGATCCCTACTACAGATTACTCAGGTAGTGGTACCAAATGTCCCCCTTTTGACTAAAGCTTGAATTCTGTTTCCAAGTGCCTGCTTCTCCTCTAGTATTTTCTGAGTAAATGGTGGAAAGAACATGCAGTGCCATGCCCTTCTTAACCCCTGCTCAGGGCTAGGGTGGCAGCCATTTGGGGTTGCACATTCACATTCATCTCTTCCTTCCTTGTTAGTGGGATTCCAAATGGGTTTGGGTGGTAGGCTGCCCAGGCCCATGATATTTACTATTCTGTGAGTTGGAGGGCCATGAGACAGAAGGCAGGTCTGAGGGTGATATCCTGGGAACAAATTCCTTTCCAGGTAGAAGAGCCACGTACACAGAAACCCACCTTGCCCATGCCCCCTTTTCCTGCTTCAGACGCTGGGGTACTCCAGCTCTGGCCATAACCGCGCAGCCCTGGGGGGATCACGGCGGACACAGCGCTGGCAGAGGGTGGGAGGAGTCTGGACCTTTGATAACAATGCTGACCTGCTGCTCCAGGCTGGCTTCTTTACCTCTAGATTTCTGATTTGGTAAGATGATAAGTACTCATGTTGTTACAAGGTTTTAGTTGGAGATTTTGTTCTTTCAGGGGCAGGCCTTCTGATAAACATGGTATTTTTATATATTTTTTAAAGAAAAACTTTTGGAGCAGGCTGGAGCCTCATTTTGGTGGGCTTGTGCCAGGGTGAGGTGGGCTAGAACTGGGTCAGGAGGGATGAGTATCTGAAGCATCCAGATGAGGAAAAAGTCTCTGCATACATGCAGAGTAATCGCCAGAAAGCTTAGAGGTTCAAAGCCCCCAAGAGAGAAAAACACCCATCATGTCCAAGTACACCTGAGGCTGAGAATTAAAGATAAAACACAAAAGATCAGACGTCCCTGGATGGGTGAGCGGAGCAAGAGTCTGGGTCAAGTGAGAGAATTCAGTGTTTTTTTCATAAAGAGGACAGGGCTTATGGCTAGCAGTTATTAGACGCTTCCCTGCCCCCTAAGGAGTGTGTGATCCTGGCTTAAAAGCACGATGTCAGAGAGATAAATGGGTCCTTTTTCTAACATCCCAGCATTTTTTCAATTCCCCATCCCCTAAGCTCTGGACCATGGAGGGCATCTTACATTAAGAAGAGGGTTTGTAGGTGTCCGAATGAAAAGTTCTGCTGTGTGACTTTTCTTCTGCACAATAGCTCCTGTTCCAAAATCACCAGCGAAAGCAACATTGTGTTTGGAAAGTGAGGAAGATACCATTAGGGAATTTTCCTATAGAGTGCTTTATATAGTCAAGTTAAGAAGCCTTTCCTGAGCGCCTGCTGTGATCTTGGCACTGGACCAGCCACCCTCTTTCAGGAGTAACAGTGCCATATTGTACCGCAGCCTTGGGGAACCCACACAAAATTACGGCTCAGGGCACACTTTCTTTTTCTTTCAAACTAGCTTTTCTCGTTGAAAGCAGTCTTGATCTATCAGAATAAGTAGACTCTGTTTGTCTAGTACATCATGGAATACCTATCCGAGATGTTTCTTTTCCAAACCTGTAGACACCAAGGGTTTGGACAGCCCCTCTAAAGGAGAAAACAAGAACATTCACTGGGAAGCAAATTTTGTGTATTTCACAATTTGTCATAATTTCCTGAAACATCTGAATTTATTCATCAGTGACTGTATCAGTCAGAATTATTCAGTGCAAGCAACGAGCAGAAAATTTATTGACAAGAGGTTATTGACAAGCAGCACTCGGACTCTTTAAAAAGGTTTCAAAGTCAAGATTAGAAACAATTGTAGCCAAGAACAATACTCTGACGACACTGAAGAACGGGTCTGGTCTAGGCATCCTGGTACACATGGCAGCACCATCAACACCGGTCCATGGCGTGGTATCTTTGGATACAGGCTGCAGTTTACTCCCGTGCCAGCCTCTGCATAGTGGACTCTATGCATTTACTGGTTTTTGCATTACTGATGTATGATTCAATACTCAGGATGGGTGCATTGGAGTAGACGGGCTTATGTCCCTGAGCCTCATTGCAAGAAAGACCAGGAAAACTGGAATTTGAAAGTTTCTCTTTCTATCGTAGAAAACCAGATTTGTCTTAGTAGGTAGAGATTCCCTAAACCAGCGGTTCAGGGAAGCAGTTAGCCATGTCTGTAGATGTTTTCTATTGTTGTGTGCTGGCTGGGGAAGGAAAGAAGGGGTTGTGTGGTTTGCTTCCGACATCTAGTGGGTGGGGACCAGGGATGCTGCTGAACTTCCTAAAAGGCACAGAACAGCTCCCATTAGCAGAACAATGTTTTTGTCTTTATCTGGCTTTTTTGCAGTTTTTTTATTTGCTTCGGTCATACTTTTCATTATTTTGTGAGAAAAGACACATATGAAAAAGATGTAATGGGTACACTATTAACAAGGAAAAATGTTCAGAGAAGACAGTAACTTGCCTAAGGCAACAAAGATAGTGAGTGCATCGCAGAAGCATGGCTGAGGCAACAGGTTTCCAAGCTCATGCTCTTTCCACTCGGCCATGTTTTTCTTTTTTAATTGGGTGACACTGGTTAATAAAATTACACGGGTTCCAGGTGCACAGTTCCACAACACATCATCTGTACACTGTCCTGTGTGTTCACCACTCTGAGTCAAGCCTCCTTCCTTCACCATTTATCCCCTCTTCTGTCTCCCCTCACTGCCTTCCCCTGAGCAATCACCATGCTGTTATCAGTGTCCGTGAGTTTTTTCTCTCTTTTTTAACTTTTCTGTTCAATCCCTCCACACCCGCCATGCCATGGACTTCTTCTGTAGTCCTCTGAGACCACAGACAGCGTGAGCTTGTGTATGATGTGCTGTTATGATTTTGCAGGGAGTCTACATGTAGCACACAAATAGTTAGGGACAAGTCCGTGATCCTAATTTCACTGATGTCATCCTGTAACCAGCCGAGCTGATATTGTACTCAATCTGCACACCGCTTTCCCAGATCACTCAGGGATCATTCAGCTGCTTCCGGGAGAACTCATGCCACACGGAACTGACAGCGGTGTATTTTGAATTAAATGAATACTTTCTTGTTGTCTCCTCAGGCCAGGGCCAGAAGGGGAAGGATGCTAAAGCGGTGGTGGCATTCTTAAATGGAGGTGTAGAAATATTATCCCCTCGACTTTCATTCTACCCACTATCACACCGCATCCACTCTGCACAGGGACTCCAAGGCAGCACTGTCTTCTGCTGGGCATAGCAAAGGGGCTGGGATGTTCTCCCTCACTCCTGAGAGGTCCACTGCAGCCAGGGGCCAGCATTTGCATCAGTCAGAGTTGCAGGGTCCAGGGCAGGGCATTCAGGTCCAGCTATACATTCCAGGCACGCCTGTAGCAGCCTGCCAAAGATAGATCCCTCCGCAGTTATCTCGGTGTCATCTGTGTCAGTCAGCCTTTGGCTTCAGGGCTACCACGTTCACCCAGCATAGCATGATGTGTTGGAGCAAGCCGCCTCAGGTGGCACCAGCAGTTTCAGAATCCCCCCAGCCTCATGGGGCACATCTGAGCCCTGGCTCCAGAGATGAGAGAGAACATACTCTTTGGACAAAACGAAACACTTGGATTTCTGGTCACCTCGGGGGAAGGCTTCAGTGGGTAAGACACTGGACTCTGATAAGTTGAAAACGTGTGAATGTAAAGGTTGTGTTTTAGGAATTTTATTGGAGACTGTTACTTACATCCTACATTATACAGCAGGTTATTTCAGTTCTCACATGTTAATGTACTAAACTATCAAAACATTTTATGGAAAAATATATTGTGCTATTCTGATCTCTAGTTTACAAACGATATGGCTGAGGGCTGGAGATATTAAGTGATATGGCATTATTGCATAATAATAATAGATTTGTGCTCAGATTCATATACTGTCAAGCCCCGGGCTTTGAAATGCCATGTACATATGCTGCCAGTCCGCCCTTGTTTTACTTCTTATGGGTGAGAGTATCACCACGTTGTTGACTGTCTTTCCACCCTTTGTCATTCCACCTGTGCACTTCGGAAGTGATGAATACCATGGGCCTCATAGCTTCTCCGATGGACAACCACAAGGGGGCACGCATAATACGCTGAGAGAGGGCCTAGTGAAATTAAAAGCAGGAGAGAGACCCAGCTTCCCTGTCCTGTACCCTCCTACTCCCACCAAAACTAGCGTTTATTTTAAAGTGAGGATCATGTTGAAAGGTCTTAAAGTTAATTCATGTGAACTGTAACTGAAAAATAAAATTTAAAAAAAAGTCAATTTAATGATCCAAAACTGACTTTTTTTTTAAGGAATTGTCTAAAACACAAGATGTGAAAGGCCGTCACATCTACTATGGGTGATATTATGTGGAAATTTATTTCATTTTAGTGACATATAATGAGGGTGAGTGTAAATATGAAATATATTTCTTACTGTGGACCACATGGTCAAAAGCCACTATATGGCTTCTAAACTTTGCAGGACCCCCTCTGGAGCAGCAGAAGTCACTGTGACATTGCTTGAGTTGAGAAGGGTGGGGTGGATAGAAGGGGAGTGGTCATCTTAGGAAAATAGAGTACAAGGGAGCAACTTTGTCATGGAGTCCAGAACTTCAAAAGTACACTGATTGGGCAAAATAAAGAAAACACACACATCCCCTCTCAGCTAGTTCTTCTGGTCCTTTGTCAGCAGCTTCCCTGTACTTATTTAGAGGAAGGGCTACACAGCTTGGGGAACCTAGTATTTATTTAGCATCTCCAGTGTGCCAGATGTTTGACATGTATTACCTACCTTATTGTTATTATAAGCCAATGGGGGGAATAGAATTGCCTGTTTTCAGATATTATAAAAATCTGAGTCCCTGTGGTAACTATGGTTTTTGTCTATTTGGTGAATTCTCATTTTCCCATTTAGGCCTCCCCTGTCTGGAAACAAGAGTGTCCCTCCTCTGTCACAGGGATAAGGTGATTGGATAGGAAGGGAAGGGAGGTAGTCCACCTTTGGGTAATTGGAGTCATTCTGCTGGATTTTGTGCTGGAACTGGCAGTGAACCCCTCCCCACTTTTATTTTTGACCATGAGTACTATGGGTGCAATTCCAGAGCTGAGGGCAGGCCTGGGGAATGCAGGGGAAGAATGTAAGGAGAGGAGAAGATTCTCTGGGTACTGAGTCCTCTGATCCAGTCCTTGAGGACGCATGGCTGGACTTGTTCTACATTTTGTGAAGCATTCTAGGATCTCTTCAATCAACCACTAAGTCTTTGTGCCAGCAAAGAGTTAACTTTTTGTCAGTAGTCACTTTGAGAGTCCCCATAGAGAATATGTGGCCACTACAGCCACACCTTGAATTTGAACTAGATCTGTCTAACTTTAAGGTTTATGACTTCACACTGAAATTGTTCATAGTATTTTATTTATATGGACACAGGCTGCTGGAAATGGGTTGTTCCTGGATTGGCTATTTTTAAAAAAATCTTTTAAAATTTTTATTTATTGATTTTTAGTGAGAAGGGTTGAGGGAGAGAGAGAGAGAGAGAGAGAGATATCAACCCCCTGCTCTACCCATTCATGGACTTCTTTTAAAGCATCCCCAGTAGATGATAATAGTGGTTATTGAACTTTTACTTGGTACCAGGTACTGCACTCAATTTGCCTGCATTCTTTCATGTAATCAATGCAATGGCACTATGGGGTAGGTATTATTGTCTTCATAGACAGGTTTACTTTACAGGTGATGGAACTGAAGCTTCTGAGGCTCAGGGTCACACACCCAGTAACCGTCAGAGTCCAGACTAGAGCCAGGTCTGCCTGACGGGTCTGGCCCAAATGTTCTTAGCCCCCCCCATCATTACCTCAGGGCTCAGGTGCCTGGTTTTGAAACCACTGTCTTAGATGAATTGGGTTATTCTCACATTTTGCAATGATGAAGAATTGGTTGTACTCCTGGATTTTTACCCAGGAAGCAGGTAGCAGGACACTCATTTTTTATGTGAGTTTGGGAATCTCTGCAGTATTAAATTATGTAAAGTGAGAATACAGAGAAGCTGAGTCCATTGGGATGCATATAAACACTATGCCACTGAACCTAAGCAAACAAAATGCATGACAGTAAAAGAGATTTAATTAACAAAGAAGCAATAAAGTGATCAGATTATTTCAGAGGAGTAAAATTTTATTGAGTGCTTATTTTCTTTGGGCCAATGTTCACCATCATAAAAGCCACAGGAAAGTACTGGAAACCCTTATGTAGAGAAACTTCTATTTCCCTGAGAGCACTAACATTCGAAATATTTGATGCTGGGGAGCCCCCTGCTCAGAGTGGGTGTTTCCATGGTAGTCATCTCCATAACATTCATCTCCTCTCTATAATGAACCCTTCAGCATGAAGGAGCTCCCTTACTCCCGGGTGCTACATCTTGTACTGTCTTTCCCACTGACATCTGGAAACTTGTCAGAGGGAAGGTGCTGTTTTGTTTAGTTTTCTTTTTTTAATGTCTCCTTTTTACTATTACTTAGGTGGCAAAAAAGGAACGTCTGAACTTGGTGCATTTTCAAGATCACAAATTCTGTGACCACCTCCTATCTCCCTAACCCAGCCCTAAAGGGATAATTAGAAGAAATTGTTGCAGACCATGGTCTGTAACATGTAAGATGTGCATCTTGACAAGAACAAAGATCCTTGATCAAGAGACCCAGGTTACTTGAAAGGAGACAGCAAGTGAATCAATACCGTGATCTTAGTCTCCTGCTCCTTTTGAACCTCCTACTGGGGGTTACCCATTGGGTAAATCCAGTGGGAGCCAAAGGGTACTAAAAGCTATTGATGTAGTCCATACAAGCCAGCCTCTGAAGCAGAGGTCAAGAAGGAGATGGGTGAAGAGTAGACTGGGTGAAGAAATGGACCCTATCTAATGTGGATGTCAGTGCACACACACATGTACACAGGCAACAGAAATCCACTCTATGCCAGAGTGCAGAATTCACTCCTCAGCTGCAATAAAGGAATTTTTTTATTATTAATAGAGCTGGCCTGGGTGAAAAGCTTCTTTTATTAAAATTTCAGACTCATTGCAATTAGTTATAGCTCTAAATCATCGAGGTAGAAAAATTGAAAAGTAACCTAATTTACTCCTAGAGTTTTGCAAATAATTGCATCAGATGAGGTTGCAGAACAAAAATGCCAGTAGTCTCCCAGGAGACAATTTTTGTAATGATATAATTAGAGCTGGCAATCATAGGGGCTGAAGTAATGGAGCAAATGAACAGAAATGTAATATTCCCCTTGTTCCTTAGCATAGATGCTTTTCAGAAGAAACTATACCTTTCGCATAAGTTGACCACAGTTTTATTCCACGTATTAACTTTAGTGATCTACAGTGGTTCTGGCTGTACAGTGAACCATTGAATTTGAATTATGAGTAGTCCAGTTAATTTAAATGCAGTTCAAGGAAATTCAAGTACATAATCCCTAAGGCTAGAATAAATATGTTCCTTTCTGGATATCATGCATATAGCTGCGATTTGCATTGGAGTAGATTTTCAAGGCTTTTTCAAAAGGGGCCTAAGTTTCAGAAGTTATGTAATTACAGTGAATTGGACTCCACTGTCCCTGAAGCTTTTTAACATTTTGAAGCTTTGAAAATTGTCATTAACAGATGTGCAAGTAACTTGTCAAATGGATGATGACAGAAGTGAAATCGCTGACATTGCCTCATGTTAGAGGGTGTCAGGGACAACTGGCAGCTTGTTTGCTTGAGGTGATTATAATGTAGGGTGTCAGCTTCCCCGAAACCGTGCCCTGGGCAGCTCTTGGAGGGAGATGGCACCAAGGAGAAAAGGGCCTTTCAGGCTGCCTCCCAGCTCCTGTATGGACATCTCTCCTGATGCCAGTCCTGAAAAACATAACCCCGCTCATTAAAACCAGCAGCACAATACCTAGTCAGAGGGAGAAAAAGGAACTGTGTGACGCCAGAGGTCCGATCCATCAGAGAAGTTCAAACAGGAGGAAGGTGGTATTCATTTCAATAGCATCCTAGCTACTCAGCACCAATTTTCTTAGTCCATTTGGGCTGCTGTGATGAAATATCACAGACTGGGTAGCTTAGAAACACAGAAATTTATTTCTCACAGTTCTGGTGGCTGGAAGCTCAAGCTCAAATGCCTATTAAGTCTTTTTTGCTGGGTGTTCAGTTGATTATAGCTAAATAAATTCTTAAGTTTGCATCTGTCCCTAAGAGAACAAGATCATTCTTCAAGTGAGTATGTGATTTAAAAAAATCACATAAAGATGATCATGCACCCAAAATGGTCACTTTTAACTGTAAGAAATATTTACTTGACACATATCAGTGCAATTGATAATTCACATTAAAGAGAGAGAGAGAGAGAAAGAGAGAGGGAGTGTGTGTGTGTGTGTGTGTGTGTGTGTGAGAGAGAGAGAGAGAGAAAGAGAGTGTTAAAGACTGTTTCAACCCCTCCCAATTAATTAAAAAAATGACTATAGTACAGTTTTTGCATAGGCATATTTTAGAAATTCTCTCTCTATATATATCCTTTTTTGAGTTGAGATAGTAATATATTTATTACTGGAGAATTTACTAAAGATTAATAAAAGTGTCTAAGAAACCAATTACATCATTGATGAAGGAGTAGAAAAAATCCGTAGGTTTATGGGGATTAAGAAAGAATACCTAAAAAAACTCCACGTCTAATATTAGTCATGGATTTGGGGGTGGCTCTTCTGGGCACCCATGTATCATATACATGTATAGCATGTACATGGTCATGTACATGGTCGTTGCGGTACATAGTAAAATGAGGACCTTAAGCTGGTTAGACTGTGGCGTCATTTGAGTGCTCTGAGTTCAGCTGATCAGATATAAATGTGCATAATTTAATGATGCCATTTCATTGACCTGTGCCAATAACAAAAGCACCATTTCCTGAAAAAAATGTGAATAAAATAAATGATTAGAATATTTTGACTCAGTGTATTTCAAATTATTTTCCAGCCTTTATTTACGCTTTTGCTGAGTAATTAGTGAGTGAGGACTGGCATACCTGTGCTGCACCTGCCCGGGATGTCTCAACTGTGTGCTGCCAGAGTGTTATTCATTCAGCTGCTCCCTGCAGCTGCCAAGAATAACAGGATTATGGGGAGAGAAATGATTATCTTTGACTTTAAGTGTAGTTTATGCCTTTCGTTTTGCCTCCTATCTCCACATATGAGTGTGTCCCACAGTTGGATGTGCTTTTTCTCTAGAGTGAATACCTCGAAGCCTGCATCTCACGGATCCTGCCCTCTCTCCTCCAGCACGGTCTCCCAAAGCTATAATGAGTGGCCGCCTTTTTAGTTTTGCCCAGTAGAATTTCAGGTATAGCATTCTGATATATATATATATATATTTGTATTCTAGTAAAAAGCGCCTAGTAGAAAGTTGATGCTTAAATGATATTATTCTATCCCTGTAAATCGTTTGCCTTGTTCACATCTTCAGTGTTTCAATGTAAAGCAGGAGGAAAACAGCTACCAAATAGTATTAGAGAATGAGGGAATGAAAATAATTAGGGAGAGAGACAGTTTTATTCCCTCACGAGTAAGTGAACTTGGTTCTTGGAAAACGTAAGAAATTTAGCCTCAATATCCTCTTCTGAGAAGTGGAGAATGTAACGCTTCCCCTCAGAGAAGGTTGTTTAGAAAAACTGACATCATGTGTGCAGGACAGAAAGCTCACAATGGGCGCTCAAAGTTATTCACGTTGTTTTCCCTTTGCCGAGGGGCCAAGGCCAGCCCAGTGGACAATAGGACACCTCCTTTGGTTCTTTTCTAGATGGCCTAAAGTGGCCCGATGCTCAGATACCTCACCACGCAGTGAGTGCACAGTCAGGCCTGAGACTGTGGGCTGCTTCTACTTTAGGCCTGAAATTTCTCTTAGTGCTTCACCATTTCTTGGTTTGCCGGAGTAATTCAACCTCTGGGACTAAAGATGATTATCATTTGTCATGGCGATAACCTATTTCATCAGCCACAGCAGTAATAAGGAGAGGGAGGGAGAGAAACCGAGTACAAATGGACCTGTTTAGAGAGGATTCCGAGTTTTTGAGTTCTTACGAACGTGCATATACGTTTAATTGCAGTCTGCTCTGCTCCGCATTTTAGACTTTTTACTTCACAAAGCTTGGATAATCTTTATATATCATTTTCTCCTAACGCATGCATAAGAGTTACTTCACAAAGCCCTGGGAATTGATATTCTTTAATATTTCTCTCAGTTTATAGTTTATAGAGCTTGACTAAAAGTAGCTAAAATTGAATTTCTTTCGTTCATTCATTCAGGCTACTTAGCATTCCGGTGCCTACTTTATTTTGGTGTCCGACTGCCATCGAGCGTCTTCCAGCGTGGTCAAATGTGCCTTTCAACTAAGCCAATTTTGTATAAATTGCATTATTTAAATTTATTTTCTTTCTACTAAAAATGATCTTGTTTTGCTTGTTGGTATTCTGTTGAGGCCCTCTTTTTGAAAAGATTTATTTAAAAGTGAAATATTATAACAATTATAATTTTCATGATAGAGAAGAACTTTCTGTGTGCAGGTTATAAATTAGTCAACCATGTGTACTCTAAAGTGAACCATTTCCTTTTCATCACTGAGGGTAGAAACGTCGCAAATTAAAACTGTTTCTGAAAAGAAGAGAAAAGCTTCCTTAATTTTGCTCTCATAATGACCTGCTCACATGCACGGGTGAAAGTTGGTTGGCAATGCACATGCGGCTGCATTTTAAGTAGTTGCGGTCATTATGTCCACAGCATTTCTGACTTTGAAATTACATAACTCTTTCCTCTGTGTCACGAGACACTTCCCAATTCTAAATGATTGTTATACTCTGTTGATTTAGCATACCAACATTTCTTTTAATTGGTCATTTATGTGGCTTTATATTTCCCTCTCTCCCTTTCTTCCATCTTTTTATTTTTATTTTTTACAGTTATACTTTTAGAAGTAGTTGTTAAATAAAATATTTGTACTTTTTATGCTTCTGTTATTTTATTTTCATCAGCTTTAGTCCATTCAGAGTGCTTTACCAGAGCATCATAGACTGGGAAGCTTATAAATAACTAATTTATTTCTCATGGTTCTGGAGGCTGGGAGGTCCCAAATCAAAGTGCCAGTAGTTTCCTTGTCTGCTGAGAGCCTCTTCTTGGCTCAGGGGCAGCCATCCTTTCTCTGTGTGCGCAGACGGTGGGAGGGGCTGAGAGAGCTGCGTGGGCCTCTGTTATAAGGGCACTAATCCACTAACCCCGTGCACGAGGACTGCAGCCTCATGACTTAATTACCTCCGAAAAGCCCCACCTCCAAACACCATCACATTAGGGTTTGGGTTTCAACACATAGGTTTTTTGGGGGGGAGCACAGACATTCAGTCTGTAGTACCATATGAAGAACTGTAGAAGAGGAATTACAGCAACAAAGAATTTGAATGGTTCTTTTGTATCTTGCCTCATTTTTTCCTAAATTGAGGGTAGTGTTCAAATTATTATTATTATTTTTAATTGGAAGAGGCCAATGAATACACTGAAATACAGTTGGTTTTCATATGTACAGTGAGTCTGGCTCACACGGCGGTACATCAGATGCTGGTCTTCGCATCTGAATGTTTTCGCCATTTTTGTGTTGTTAATTTAATTTAATTTTTTGTTAATTTGAACAGTTAATAAAAGATTTAATTTCTGCAGGCATTTGCAGTAGTTATGCGACAGTTTGTACTGGGTGTGGACTGATTCACATATTTGGGAAGAGAAATTGCCCTTGTTTAAAGGGATGTGCTTTACTATAGATTATGTTATCTCTTTCTTCATAGAGATTTGAAAGGTTTAAATTTTATTTTTATACCTTTAGATACGGTAAAACTGACCCCTTTTTGGCATAGTTCTAGACATTTCAGCACGTATATGAATCTGTGAAGCCACCACCACTGTTACTGTACAGAAGAACTCCATCACCTCCCCTGATTTCCTTGTGCTGCGCCTCTTTTCACTGTGCCCAACTTTAACTCCTGATGATGACTGACGTGTTCTTACACTGTAGTGTTGTCATTTTCAAAATATCATTAAAATAGAATAATCTAATATGTAACCTTTGACACTGGCTTCTTTTATTCAGCATTTATGCTGCTTGTTTTTTCCTTTGTCTATTTTCTCTTTAACATCTGTAATATTACATTTTAATTCATCATTAATATATTTTACAGGTATTTTTATGAAGTTTTTAAAGAGAAAGTCACTCACAACAAATCCTTATGTCTCTGTCAGTGGAGAATGTTTGTATTTCATCTTCACGGACGGTGGATACCTTCACTGGATGTGGGGTTCTGGTCGACAGTTCTTTGCTGCAAAAATGTTGCTCTGCTTCTTTCTGGCCTCCAAGGTTTCTGATGAGAAGTCCTGCTTTTTAAATAGCTGTTCCCGAACAAGGGCTTTCTCAACATTAGTATTATTGATATTTGGGGCCAAAAAATACTTTTGTTGTGGGAGATTTTCCTGTGCATTGGAAGTTTATTAGTAGCATCCCTTGCCTGTGCCCACTAGGTGGCAGTAGCACCTCTGTCCCTGGGTGACCATCAAAACTGACTGGCTTTGCCAAGTGTCCCGTGGTTGGATGTGAGGACAAATCATCTGTGTTGAGACACACTGCTCTCTAAGTGATGTGTTGTTTATTTCTGGAGACTTTAAAACATTTTTTCTTTGTCCTTAATTGTCAGCAATTTGATTGTGATGGGTCTGGATAAGGATTGTTTTGGTTTCTTTTGTCTGGAGTTGCTGATCTTTTTCCTTTCTTTCCTACTGCCAAATTTGGGAAGTTTTCACATATTATTTCTTAAGAAATGTTTTTTAGCCCTCCACACTCTCTTCTTCTGAGACTTCAATAATATAGATGTTAAACCTTCTGTTATGTTTCTTGTGGCTTCCTTATTCTCTTCCATTTTGTTTGTTTTTTACTCCACTCCCTATTGTTCAAATCAGATAATTTTTATTCACTTATATTTAAGTTCACTAACTCTTCCCCCTCTTTCCTCTATAATCTCCATCCCGCTATCAAGACTATTGTCTAAGTCTTTACTTTCAGTTATTGTATTTACTATTCTAAAATTTTCCTTTGGTGCCTTATGTAATAATTTTTGCTGATATTGTCTATTTTCCATTTATTTCAGGTGTGTTTCTTTTTAATTCTTAGATTGTTTTATGAAAGCTACTTTAAAGTCTTTTTCTGATAATTTCAGTATTAATGTCTTCTGGACATTGGTGTCGATGCTCTTTTTCATGTGAGATGTAATTTTCCTGTCTCTTGGTATGCCAAATGATTTTGAGTTGTATCTTGGACATTTTAAATATGATATGGAACTCAAGTTTTGGTTATATCCCATGAAAAATCTGGATATTTTTGTTTTAGTGGGCAATTGACCCAGTTGGGTTTAGGCCACAAGTTCTAACTAGCTTTCTGTGAGTTTGGGTATCAATGTCAGATATATTTTCAAAGCTTTTATTGTGGCATTTTGATCTGTCCTGTGTGTGCACCAACCAGAGGCTATGCGGACCTTGGCAGTGATCTGTCATGTAGCTCAATTCTTAACATTTTTGGTGTGTTATTTAGTGTTAGATCAGGTATGTACACCACACAACTATATGAAGTTGCTGTCCTGAGCTCTCCCCTCTCTTAGTGGTCTCTCCCGTTTTTTCTGGTTCTCTCAGGCTTCCCCCTTCCATCTTCTGGCCAGAAATCTGGGTTTTATTTACCTTCCTCAACCTGTATACCTCCCATGCCTATACCCTCATCCAGGGCCAAACCATAGGAAGACAGAGAGAGAGAGAAAGAAATGGAGGCTTGTTCCATCCTGTTGTGATCTCTCATCAGAGAGGAAGGTTCCATTTCCTCAAAACTTTAGTCCTGTGGGCCCCATTCTCACCGGTGTTGCTGTAGGATTGGCTGGGGCTTGGGATGCCGGACCATGAGAAAGGAAAAGAACAAAGACAAACAAGGGATTCTCACCCCTACCCCCGAGTGTCGGGAAACCCACTCTAGCCCCCAGAGTCAGAACCAGCGGGTTTCCCGTGGTGCTGGCATTATCCTGCATCGTTATCTTGGGGCCAGGCTGGGGCTGCACCACACTGAAGAAAATCAAAGAAGGGAAAACTCGGTCATGGTTCTCTGGTGCTTCAGATATTGATCCTCCTTCTCAGTCTGCCTGCTACTGTTTACTTTCAGAGTCTGCAATCGGTGCCCCACACATTCTGCGCGTATGTCATAGTTGCAGTCTGTGAGTGACGGGGTGTGTGTGTGTTTACTCCATCTTACATGGAAGCAGATGCATGTGCTTCTCAGTAATTTTGATGTAATTTTTTTGAAAGGGTTTTAGGAGTAAGCTGGCTAACTGAGTGCCTGCCTGTAGGATAAATTGCACTCTGTTTCTGTCAGAGAATAAAGCCCTTCATGCCATTGTTCTTTATTCACATTATAGTGATTCCAGAGTGCCTGTGGTAGCATTTCTTGTAGAGTGTTTAAGACTTAAATGAATTTAACAATACTATTTATTTACATTAGTGCCTCATTAACAGTTTATTAATCTTCATCCGCACAAAGGATGGCAAACCAATGTCATTTTGTGTTTTACTTATCTCACCCAACTGTGGGCTCTTGGAGCATCGGTCTGAGAAGAGCAGAGAGAACCCAGGTTGCTCAGCAGGAAGGTGTGCGGGGGCTGAGGTTTGTCTCACCTCCCACAGGCAGAGTCACGGCATATGCACTGAGCGCCCTGGCCTTCCTGCGTCTACATGACTTCGTGGCAGTGAACATATGTAAGTTGGCGAAGCGATACAAACAATGACCCGATGTCCATACCGATCATTGGACATACTGTCCATACTGATGATGTCCATTGGCATTTTGTAGTCCCACTGAAGCTGAAGTTCTGCTAGCTGAGAGGGAGTCATGCCACGGCACTGACCACCAACCACTAGCCAGTCCGTGGCACAAAAGTGTGAATGACCATCTCTGCCATTCTTAGAGCTGCAACGCAGATACTGTGCGTCGCTGGAGTTTCAGTGAAGCCACATTAGAACTGATGCCTACATGTTAATAGTCCTTAGATCTAACGTGAATCACTCTAGCACTGTGATTTTCACTGGGGGCTGTAACACCCAGTGGGAGTGCCGAGGGAACCTGTGGGAGTCTGTGTGGCTGTCCAAATGATTGGTGGTGTGGCAAGCATGGGGTAGGTTCAGCTTCGGAATTCTAGAAGGCCTGCAATAGGAAGGGCAGCCCTGGACAAAAATAAATAAATAAGTAGTTAGATAGATAGATAGGTAGGTAGGTAGGTAGATAGATATTCTGTGTTCGGCAGGACTCCAATATCCAGTGAAAGAAAATTTACAGATACCTTTAGAATGGGACAAGGCGTGTTCGTGTGGCAGACACTTGGGAGTAGCCCTGTTCAGGCAGAGTGTGAGTAAGTCACTTGCCTCATGTCCTTGGAATGTGATCGTAGCATGAACGCTGTGAGGTGCGGGGCCTGTGCCACAGCTGATGTTAACAGCACGTTGTTTTGGAGGGCAAGGATGATTGGAGAGGCAGAAATGCTTGCCTAGGAGAAAAGACAAATTAATTACTCTGTCACATTATTTCTCTAAGAGCCTGAATGCGGACGGTTGCTGCATACTAAGGATGCTTTCAAAGTAGAGCCGAGTGCCTGTTTTCTGCTTCTCTTTGCGTTCCAGGTTATGATTACTTACAATTTAGCACAGTATTTACAGCCACTGGACATAGGAGCTAAGGGGCATTTCACAAAATTAAACAGTTTCTATCACTCTTAAATGTGCACACATATAGATATAAAAACAATGCACATTCAGTGATACACGTATTGGCAACAAGACAGTGAGTGATAGAATTGTGAATAGTTTTATTTTTAAAACAATCTTTAATAAGACTTTAAATTAAAAAAATTAAAATTCACTTTTACTTAGAAAATTTTTGCTTAAAAATCTGGTATTGTTAAGTATAATTGGTGTATTATTCCAGTTTTAAAAGTTTAAATTTTTTAGAAAAAATTAACATTTTATTCTATTTAAGCTTCCTTCATAATGCTTTTCTTCTGCATTACTGGCTTTTTAGAGTAAATTCTTATTTAAAAGCTCTCTACTATAATTATATGCCAAAGTACTAAAAATGTAAATAGTTTTCCAAGAAATAGAACAGAACAATGTGCCTGCTGATGGTGTGCCTTCAAAACTTTCCTCCCCGCCCTCCGTCTCCCCGTCTCTGCAGATCACCACCCTGAAGCCTCTCTGACAAGGAAAATCTGGGACCACCAGTAGACCCTGTACTATTTCAGGCCCCTGTGGCTGTGTCCCAGAGTGGTGGAGTGCCAGAAACATCTTATCTGAAAAAACAGTAAGAAACAAAATCATTTAAATTTAAGGTCTCTGTGTGAGCTTTGGTTTCGTGAAAAGTTTGAAAATGTGGGATATTTAAGTTCAGAGAAGAGAACAGAGCTTCACCATAATGAGCACTCCTTTGAGCTCAGGCATTGTTCTGGTCTTGACAATGCGCAGAGAAATCAGATAGATTCCTTGTCCTTGAAGACCATACGGCCGAACATCATGCATCTTCAATTTTGTCTGCCTACGTTTTTTTCTTTAGAGCAAAGCAGATGTGTGACCCCAGGAGTTCTGGGAGCAGGGCCTTCTCCAGAACGTGTCTATGTGGGGGCTTAGGGAGACCATGCTGCTGAAAAAGCAGGCTACAAGGTAGTTCTTGCTTTTCCTTCCATTGTAGGTTAATGGCAATAAAAGTAGCAGTTTTCCATTTATCCTTAACCTACAGTTTCTAATAAAAGGTAACATTAATTATTTCTATTTCCTCTGGGTTCGGGGTGGAGGGAAGGATGCTATGCCTGGATGGGAAGGTCCCAGGTTCTCCTGAGTCGGACCTCGAGGCCGCCACCTGCTAAGAGGTGCCAGAGTTCCCGCAGCCATGGTGCAGCCATCCGCTCAAGTCTAGAATTTTATTTTAAAAGACCATGCAGTGTTTTCATTCCACTTTATAACGCATCTTGTTATTATATCAAATTAACTGTTCTGAAGTCTCAGAAAGATGTGTACTGTAGACATATTCCATGGTTGTCTTTGCTGCTTGGGTTGCGCATCTGCGGGAGTTTTGTACGCTCGCTTGGGAAACTCGGGCAGTGGCACAAAGGCTGTCCAATGACGTAAGGAAATTTGGATCTTGTTCCTCATCACCCATATTGGGAAAAACACTTTCATTGCAATTATTTTGATGTAAAAGAACCACAGAAAGTGGTTTCTTCAGTGCTTTCTATTGTTTATAGTATACAAAATTTTATAGCCGCTAATAAAGTGTTTTACCGAAGGAACATAGAAATGGCCTTGTCTTATAGAATTTTCTTGATTGCAGTAAAATTTTAACCAATTAGCCTTGCATTCTATCTAGACGAGCAATCTCAACTTTCTGCATCTCAGATTTATTTTTAAAAAATGACTTCCTAAGTGTTTTGGCAAAATAAAAACAGAAGAGAAATGCTTAAAATCTTCACAGACTTCTCTTAACTTATATCTGTATATAATGCTCCTAAATATTTCAAAGGATGGAGGCAAAACTCTTAGGCCAAAAATAACTTTATATACAAAAAATGCATAACACTAGTAATGAAATAAGGGAAATTTCCAAATTCTACCAATGGACCTGACCTTATTTCACAGAAAGCACAGAGTTACAGCCACCACTTTTGTCGTGAATTCTTGGAAGCTTATGGTTCAATTTTCGCTCAATTACTTTATCTTTTCTCGGAGAAAAACTAACACTATTTTTCTCCACATTTTCCCGCCCCCCAGTTTTATGTTCCTATTTTTTAAATGTCCATTGTTTAGGTCTATCTAACTGTGCTTTTATTTTGAGCATCTGTCTATTTTGGAAATGGGCAGCATAGCGGTCACTACCGTTAATTAATTACCTAACTCTACATATTGTCTCATGCCTTATGCTATGAAATAGGAGGCACGTGCATTCGGGAAATCTATCAGGACAGCAGGCAGCACTCACTACAGAATTGTCCCCCCAAATCTATTTAGTGTGGCATTAGAAGTTTAGCTGCTGAATTGTGAAAACTTCTGCCTGATCCAAATAAATATAAAGATTCTTCCACTCAGGCTTCAGTAATGATTGGCTCAACCCTCACTAAAAATTGAGGACACTATGCTGGTTACTAGAGAGTTAACTTTAAAATATTCATGCTTTCAAAACTGTAACATGTAGAACAGGTTAATGACTTTAAATTTCATTCTTTCTTCTTGCCTGAAAAAATCTGAAGAGATCCGTTCCCCAAAGTTGTTAAGAAAATTGTTTTCCTCAGTTTTCTAGATTTGGTTTTATTGTTAAGTGCGTGTCCCTTGCTATTTTATTGCTAGGAGTTTCTGTGCATTTGTTTAATACTCCCCTATTGAGAAACAGTCTTTTTCAATTTTATTGACAAGGAGGCTTGAATTCCTTCCAATGTGCAAGCAGTTACTTCTTGCAGGAGAATGACTTCATTTTCTGTTTACGCGGCTCCGAGATTTACTGTATCTCTTTAACTTAAGTGTTCTGTGTTTTACGGTCAGTTGGCTGAGAATTGTGTCTTAAGGTGGTGTGAGTTCACAACCCTATAACCATAGTGTTAGAAACGACAGTCTCATAAAATTGAAAGATTTCATGGTGAAACCAGAAGCAACCTGATCTGAATCTGTTAATGCCGTTATTTTTCCCACTGCTTGTGAATAGTCACACGTTTCGCTGCAGTGATATGAATGTGTTTGATTAGAGGACACTACTGCCCCAGACTCCTCCAGGGTATAACGTAACACCCAGATTATGCATTTTTTTTCTTTTCTAAAATCATAAAAGTTCTTAACTCCAAAACAATCTGCCCTCAAGGAATTCACATAAGGGAGGCTTAATCCATAAAAGCAAGAGCCTCTATTTTTCAGATCAGATTATACTTCCTGTTTAGGGGCAGTAAACCATTAAGCATCTTAATGGGCATCACTTCACTGTTTAACCGCTTCAGCATCACTGTCAGGTGACTCATGATTACTTTAAATAACGCAGACATCCCTTCACTCAAAACTCTTCTGACAGTCTTAGCCCAATTTTAGTGAGAGGAGAAGGTGATTACTCAACTCTCATCCTGATCTGATTCTTTTATATACATGCTCTTGCTGTATAAATTTTTCATTCAATTGTTCTTAAACAATTACTTTGGATATTTTTTAATTCTACTGGTGACAAAAAAAGGGTCTAAAACCCAGCGTTGATATTTAAATAACACCTTCTGAAAAATATTTTTCTAATTTTAGTATTGCTTGAATAATCCATCAATGTCAGAGATTTCTAAAAGGTTTAAATTCATGATGTTTGGATTTACTGTCTGATTCTTATGTAATAACATATTAGAAAGGAATTATTCTTGGCTCAGCTTTAGACATTTCGAGGAGACAAAAGTGCACGTGAGACCACACGCATCCCTGACACGCACAGATACTTTGCAAAGGGAACGGAGGACAGACCGTTCTGTGACATGTGAACCCCTCCATTGAGTTCTAAGATTGAAAACGGTCAACAGAGGGGAGGTAGTTGGTGAAGAGCTTTCCCTGTAGAGCTGTGCTTGTCCTGCAGGTGGCCCTGTCATGATGGGCAGGGTGGGCAGCTTTCTGGCCCCACGTTGGGCCGGAAGTTCCTCTTGCAGAACTTTAAAATGTGTTCCTACAGTGAGAGTCACAGAGAATGGATGCTTCACTCACACTTGGGGCTGGTCTGACTCCAGGCCTGGGGAAGTGAGAGAGGACTTCCCGACGGCTTTGTGGGGGCTCATGGAGAGGACCGCGGTGTCCAGATCTGCCTGACTTGCCTGAGAGAGTGGGCCAAGGTCTGTCTCATTGCGAAGGTCCTAATTCTACTTTTCTTGCTGGGAAGAATACTGGTCATCGATGGATTAAGTAAACATTAATGTGAATTGTTCTATAAAGTAATATGTTTTGTCTGTGTAACAGCAGGGATGTATCTATAGCTGCTTTTGCTAGCAAGAGTAATTAGGAAAATAATGCGTTTATTCGAAGTAGAGTCAAGTAGATCCTAAGAGGCTAGCAGGCTGGAGAAGGGAATTTACTCTCCACAGGAGTCTCCAAGATGAATGCTTTGGAAAACCTTTATGTGGTACCCAATTCAGAAGTAATTACAAAGCTTCCTATCTTTTTCCAGAATCTATTCTTATCTCATTTCGCATCTCTCTTCCCTCTATCATTCTCTCTCTTTAAGAGTTATATTTCTGGGGTATATACTCACAAAATTAATAACTTTAACTTTTATTATGTTTTTGTAAACTCATAAGATGAATTTTTATCTCACAGTGAAATTTATGATCAACTAGATTAGTACAGACAAAAAGAACATCTTTGAGATGGCTGCTGGGCAGTAAGCTGGTCTCTCCCATGAGCTAAGTAACTCACCTCCCAACCCCTCGCCCTGTGCCCCCACTCCCATCCCTTTCCTCTACCCCCACATGCTTCTCGGTTAAAAGTTCCATCTCATCAAAATTACATTTTGCCACAGGTCAAAAATTTTCTTACAAATAATTAAAATAATTGTTACACACATTATTTCCTCTGCCTGGAATGTCATCTCTGACACATGTTCCTTCACATTGTGCCTCACACAAACATTTTGTCTTTGATTCATACTTGGTCCTTCTCAATGCCCCTTCAGTGTTTCCTGTACGAGAGTCCTCCAAGACCTTCCTGGTCTGATGCCACGGCCGCGTTTGTGACCCTAGGTATGCTCATATGCAATTAATTATTGGGCCTTAACTTGGGGCTGTTGGCTTATGTGCCTGTCCCCCCACCAGAGTGTACCATCTGTGGAGGAAGGGAATGTGTGTGTATGTTGTTGTCCCTCGGTGCCCAGAACTGTGCCATGCACAGAGCAGGGATTCAGTAAGCATTTGTGGAATGAATATGTAATTGAATTAAATGTGGAGAAACTGATAACTGGACAACAGAAGAAATAGCTCATCTGTAAAAATGAATAGTACTACCCATAGGATTCTTATAGTATTTAAATGAATAGTACTAGTTACAGGGTTCTTATAATATTTAAATGAGTTAAAGTGCTTAAGTAGTGCCTGGCACGTAGCAAGCTGTATGTGTTAGCCGTTACTGTTAGCAGTGCAGTTAGTGATTCGGGACATTAAGAAATATCACGGCACCCAAATTTGGTTACGATTTCCAGGGAATTAGAATTGAAGATGCTGTCGGTTACAAGAACTGAATTGAGAAAATAGAGGAATGAACATAATCTGCTTTCTACTTTTCTGATCTTTGTGTCAGACTTAGTCCAAGATGGCTTTGGAATCCATCAGTGGAGCACTAATGTCGGATTTCATGAGAAAGCTGTTCAGCTTAATGAATGTGATTATAAAAGGAAAATTGAAATCAGTGGGTGCAGGTCCAGGGACCACTCTCAAATTCAGTAACCTGGACTTTCCCATTAGAATGGAGATAAACGATGATTTCTGTAGCAAAGACTGAGATTTAGGAAGACAGGCATTGTTCAATATCACTGCGAGTCTCAGAATCTTGAACTAGGCAGTTGAATTGGACCATGAAATAGCTGCATGACCAGAAAGCAGACTGTAAGGAGAGAAAAAGCTGAACTGTAGTTTTGCATTCTAGTTTGCCCTCATATAAAATTTGCAACAGATTTTAAAAGAACTAGATGTGACCAGCACTTCCATTTCACATTCCTAAAATAGAAAATCTTCAAATAGAAAAGCTATTAAAAATCATCAGATAGAACGCTATTAAATGCATGCTGAAAGTCTTGAACTTTTTCCGTAATCGCTCTTTCTTTCCCAAATTGTATGGCTTTAGTCTACCAGGTTGCCTACGAGCATCGTTTTTACTCCTGTGAAATGAGGCCTATCAAAGCCTATTTTTCAAAATGGAGGTATATTAACTTATAACAAAAAGATTATTTTTTATTGGGAATTCTCTTTAATAAGAAAGTTTGACCTTGTGTATTTGTTCTTTCTTCTGTATTCTTTGTGGCTAGTCTTCATATGTTTGAATCCTTCATATATTCTTTCCAAACTGTGAGCTAATGTGATATTGATTTTCTCTGAAGTTATGTTTTGTTGCAATTGTAAGTATTTTTCAGATCAAATGATATTCTATTTCTTTACTGTTACTAAAATTTTTTGAGAAAGGTGGATTGTTAAACACAGTGGGACATCTAGGAAAGTCCATGATATATAGTATCACATAAATTTGTAGGAAGGGTATCTCATTGCCAAAAAATGTAGAAATATTTTGTGAAATAGTGTGGAAGAAGTAGAACAGCATAAGGGTTATAAATGAGTGTTTATTAGAATTAGATTGATAGGTCCACTCCTAACATTTGTGGGGTCCAGGCAGGAGTTCAAATTGAGGTCACATAACTAAAGAGATGAATGTTACAAAATTAAGAAGCTGAACAAAATATGCTACATCTCCTTACTTTCATAAACATTCTTCATAATAACCTGGAGGGCCGTATTCAAATTTGAATGCTCAGTATCTTTGGAGTTTTCACTGAAACATGGCAGCACATGGGGAGAGGAGCCTGCTGGCCTCTGGACCATGGCTCACTCTTTTTCCTTCTCACTTCTGGATGTGTGTCCTGAACCATGAGGTGTCTCTTGTACACATGTGTGGAAGTCCTGAGGCTGCATGTCCAATTTCCGTCCGGATTCCTTGCAGACATCTAATAGTGCAGTGAGCTCTCAGGAGATACCCTAGCAATGGAAGCAGGAGCAGGCGTGGTTGGCCTGGAAATGGCAGTTCTTGGTGCTAGTGGCTACTAGTATGGTCCTGAAAGGGGGTAGGGTCCAAGTGCAGGTCAGGGGGCTTGGTGAGAGGAGGACAAGAGAGGGACCCTCTAAAGAACAGGACCCAGGACATAGGTTCCTCTCACTTGAGTCTAATAGTGATACTGTAGTGAGACCTTGGATGTTTAAATCTTGCTCATCAATCACCATCTGCGCATGTTTAGACAAGTCACTGAGCCATTGTTAAGTGTTGGTCTGGAGCCAGAGTGCCTCAGCTTCAAGTTCTGTGCCACCAGGAATGAGCATTATCATCTGTGTGAAGTAGAAACCCTCTGCCCCTCAGTTTCTTCATCTGAAACTTGTGGATAATCATGGTCTCTATCTCAGAGGGTTGTTACGGGGGGTAAGTTGCTATTTCTAAAGTGCACAGTATGCTATCTAGCACTAATTAGCACTGTGTATTTGTTTAAAAAGTAAAATAAATAGCTTTTTCATTTGTAAAAATGGGAATAATAACAGTGTTTACCACATAGAGTTGTCGTCATAATTAAGTAAGATAACAACTACAAAGCGCTTGCCTGATGCCTGGTAATAACAAGTATCGAAGTATTAAATAATGAGAAAAAGTAAAGAGAATGAAACAACTGGACATCCATGTGCAAAGAAAGAAAGAAAGAAAGAAAGAAAGAAAGAAAGAAAAAAAGAAAGAATCTCCCTGGCTGGTGTGGCTTAGTAGATTGAGCACCGGAGCTGCGAACCAAAGGATTGCCAGTTTGATTCCCAGTCAGGGCACATACCTGGGTTGCAGGCCAGATCCCCGGTGGGAGGGCACGTGAGAGGCAATCACACATTGATGTTTCTCTCCCTCTCTTTCTTCCTCCCTTCCCCTCTGTCTAAAAATAAATTTTTAAAAAATCTAAACTTAGACCCTACACTCTTCACAAATATTAACTCAAAATGAATGAGAGACCTAAATGTAAAATGCAAAACTGTAGAACTCCTAGGAGATAACATAGGAGAAAACCTAGATCCCCGTGGGCCTGGCAATGACTTCAGATACAACACAAAAGTCATGGTAAAGAGAAGCGCAACTTGATAAGCTTGACTTCATTAAAATGAAACACTCTGCCTTGTGAAAGACAAGGTCAAGAGGAGAAAACAGTGAACAAAACAGACAAGGATCTCTGCCCTTTGGAGGGTGAAAGTGGTGTGGCCCCAGCCACCTGTGACTCTCCCTGCAGTGCTCTTGTCCTCACGACAGCGCAGGGGATACAAAGAGGAGTTTTATGTATCTGAAGGTCGTAAGAGTGGGTGATTCCAACTTCACGGGCTTGCTACCTTGATGCTCAATGGGTATTTCACAATGGAGTCCAATAAGGTATGTAGTAATAACACTATTTCTTTCATATCAAAGTGGAAACAATCAATGCTCAGGGAGATTCACTGGCTCAAGTTCATTTTGCCTTTGCCTGTTATATTGGGCACTGAGGCAGATCTCTTCTCACTCATCATTCCCCAACCTTTGTTCCCAGAGTCCCTTGCAACAACTGCGTTTTGAACTATTCAATTTTGATTTAGCTACCTAGTTTTATCTAAATGTATTATATATATAAACCTGGCAGGAGTAAGGATCATGTCTCATATTTCTACATTATTTATTCATAGACACCTTCCTGAGGGATGAGAGTATAGTAGCTGCTCATAAATACATGTGATTATCCTTTCTCAAGTTTTAAAACAGAATGCTTTTAGGGCATAGAAATTATGCATAGGTGGCAGTGGGAGCTTGTGCATTGTATGCTAAGTATCAAAGGTAAATCTTGAAAAGACAGGTGCTATCATTTCTAGGCCCTCTTTCCATTAACCAGCCCATGTGGATCTGCAAATAGGTGTTCACTGAACAAAACGGCTACTTACATGTACAGTTACCAATTCGGTATGCCCCGACAAATGCTCCAGCTTTAGAAAGAGTTGGTTAAATGGGCTTCATTTCATTGAACTGTATTTTGCCAAGGGGCTGGAATTCTTGATCTTGCTAGCATATATTAAAACTACCTAAGACTCAACATTTGAAATCAAACAACCCAAATAAAATATGGGCAAAAGATATAAGCAGACGAAAAAGATATACAGATGGCAAATAAACATATAAAAAGGTGTTCAACATCAGTTGTCATTTAAAAAAATCAAAATTAAAACGAGAAACAAAGTGCTTCTACTTAGTCTCTTGGATTGGCCTGTAACCTCTTTCCTGAAATAGGGGATGGATTCCCTTTTAGGCTGTAAAGCTCTATGGGTTTTGATAAATGCACAGTGTCCTTTAACCACCATTATAGGAACATTCAGAATAGGTTTACACTCCTAACCCCCCCCCCCCGTGCTTTACCTGACAGTCCCTGACAATGACCGCACTATTTATTGTGGGGGGTCCAAAACGAGTCACCTCAAGATGTGCCTCTGGGTTTTGCAGATTGTTTTGTGCCAAAGGCAACTTTAGCAGAAGGCTCATGAGAAAATTCTGCCCCTCGCTTTAACTCCCTAGAAGAACTTGAATTAGGGCCCGGCCCATAATAAGAGGTTACCAGCGATAGCTTTTTGACCCACCTGTACAGCAGAGAGAAAGGTTTTGCTAAACATCTGCTCTTCTCGTCACCATGCAACGACCTTTCGAAGCCCCTGCAGTGCATATGTCTCGCCTCAATCTCTCTCTCTGTTTCTGAACTTCCCCTGCGTGTGGGCTCTCTCAGCGTGTCTTGTACGGGAGGTGCCCGTATGTCTGTCTCATGTCTGTTTGACAACTAGAGGGACCTCGAGTTTGTTCCTCTCCCACGTTGTCACATCTGTAGTCTTGTTTTTTTTCCCATAGAAATGAATGTAAATGGAATCATGCAATATATAGCCTTTGGAGACTGGCACTTTTCACTTAGAAATATGCAGTGAAGGTTACTCTATGTCTTTTTGCGGTTTAATAGCTTATTCATTATCATTGCAATATTCTAATTGATGATTATTAGCACATTTCGTTTCCTTATTTGTATATTGAAGGTTGCTTTGTTTTTTTTCCAGTTTCTAGTGATTATGTAAATTTGACGATTGGCTGTAAGTTCGCTGTAAATGTTTATGTGCTGGTTTTTGTGTGGCGACATAAATTTTCTTATCAGTTGGACAGGTATCTCAGAGCCCAGTTGCTGGGTCACAGTGTGAGACTGTGTTCTGCCTTGGAAGGAACCGCTGACCTGTTTGTCACAGCGACTCTTCGCACTTCTGCCCGCAGCGGGTCAGGGCGCTGGGTGCGTGCTGCATGTTGTTCCTCGGCATCGCTGTGGTGTCGCATCGATTTCATTTTGATTTTTTTAATGGCAGCTGATGTTGAATGCCTTTTCATATACTTATTTGCCATCTGTGTGTCTTTTTTGTCTGGTCATATCTTTTGCCCGTATTTTATTTGGGTTGTTTGATTTCAAATGTTGGATTTTAGGTAGTCTTTTTATATATATATATATATATACAGGTTCTTTATAATATATATGTTGTAACTATTTCCCCCCACCCAGTTGATTAAGAGTCTTAATTCTCCTTTTTTCCCTTCAAAGCACAAGTCTTAAGTTTTCGTAGATTCCAATTTACAATTTTTTCCTTCGTGATCACGCTTCTGGTGTTGTATATAAAAATTCACTACCAAACCTATGTTTATAAAGATATTATCTTACATTTTCCTCCAGAAGTTTTCTCATTTTCTATTTTATATTTAGGTCTGTAGTCTGGTTTGAATTATTATTTTTTTTTGTTAGTGGTGTAAGATGTGTGTCTAGGTTCATATTTTTACATTTGGAAGTCTGTAGTTACACCACCATTTCTTTAGAAGG
>VMDR010006613.1:0-44587 GCA_007922815.1 Macrotus californicus
AAATGGTAGATAGAAGATAGACAGGGGGAGGTTAAGAATAGTATAGGAAATGTAGAAGCCAAAGAACTCATATATATGACCCATGGACATGAACTAAAGAGGGGGAGTGTGGGGGGAAGGGGTGTACAGGGAGGGGGGTGGGGGGAGGAGATGGGACAACTGTAATAGTATAATCAATAAAATATATTTAAAAAAAAAACAAAAAACAGAAGGTCTAGAAAGGGAAAAAAAAAAAAAATTTCCCTGATGGGGTCCACCGGAGGGACAAGGGTCATATGCCCTCTCCACAGTAGGAGAGTTTGTGCTTTTGCCCTTGGGGGCTTTTGCAGGTACCTGAGCTTGGCATACCAAGTTCAGTTTTTCCTCCGAAGTCTTCGATGGGGTTTTACAGCCTCTGCTGGGCTTGCAGCCTCTCACTGAGGGGGGCAGGAAGGGCTGTGTCTTCCTTTTTGAGCCTCCGGGTCCCACATGTGCGTGCTTCCACCTCTGGCAAGAATGGGGTTTTCCACACTCTGTTGTTAGATGTGTGGGGACCTGAAGCCATGAGCCAGTAAGAGAAAACTAATTTTAGGTCAGCTCTTGTATGGCATTTCCAAATTTCACAGGTAGGGTGCCACAGTAGTTTAACATGACTTCCTGAGGAACACCCCCAGAAAGTTAGTGTAGCCCAGGGATAGGCTAGATATAGGGCAAATAGTGGAGGCGGGGGTGGGGGGTGGGGGTGGGGGGGGAGTACTTTTTAAAGAGGTAGTTAAGTTCAGCGCAGAAGGAAGAAAAACAGGAAAGTGAGGTAGGGGTCAAGGTGCCCCGCCTGGATAAAGAGCCACGTGTGCGCACAGCGACGCCCCTGACTTTCAGATGAGTGCAAGTGAGGAGATTGTGGCCACTAAACTGTAAATCCACTAATGACAGTGCAAGTTTGTGAGGGGACACTACTGTAATTGAGTTCTCATTCCAGGAAATTTATCTGAGCTTTCCCTTTCTTTCTCGAAGAGGCCCCAGGCGTTCCTCAGGGAGTGAGAGCAGGAGGAATTTTCCAGCATCTAACACAAGGTGGCGCCAGACACCGGTGGACGTAATGCGATTCTCCCAGGTGGGCTCTAAAAGCTGGCAAACGTTCCCTGAAGGAAGTGAGTCAGACGGATTGAAAGGAAATAGAGCTCTGCACCCATAGAAAGCTGGCCTAAGGATAAATAAGGCACACAAAAAATAAGGGGAAAAATGTTTTAAGAGATGCGGTGGAGTAGCACAGAGGCTAGGCTGATAGTCTACTATCCCTCTGTAGAAGGATCTTGGAAGTTAGCCACAAAATCCCTGGCAGGACAAGAGACAGGCAAGTGCAGAAAGATTGCAAGTAGAGCAGCCCGTGAGGAGGCTGATGCTGGCATTCAGGTGGCTTGGGATCGTGACCTGGGCCAGGAAATGGTGATGGTGGAGAAAAATACCTTCTGATTGGTGTTTTTACATTTACTAGTATTCTTCATTGATACAGTGAGTCAATAAGCCCATTACTATTGAATAACAAGACTAAGTAGAAATGCATTCTATTCTTTTTTGAGAATTCTTTGGATTGGCATTTGCTCTTTTTGTGCATCCTTGTGGACTCATGACTTTTCAAATTTATTGTGTCAGTTGAAGTCAGCCAAGATTCTCCTTTTGGATTCTTCTTTTGGGGATTTTGTTCATTGGACCGAGGCAGTTGTTCCCTGAAAGCAAGACTAAGAAAGTGCTGCTGGATCCTTGGGTCACGCATCCTCTTCTGGGTTGAGCAACAGCAAGGAGTGCAGGCATTGGTCAGTCTTTATTGTTGTCCTGTCGTAGTTAATTGTGCTGTCCCTTTTTACTGTTGAAGCTACCCAGAGGGGAGGAAAGAAGGCCTGGAGTGTCAGAACATAGTGCTCCAGGAAAGACAAGGACGTCACCAGCTACAGAGGAGGCACCCCTCTCCCATGGGGATTCGTGTAATGTCTGGCATATGTTTGGGCCTCAATGAATGCATGTGGGGGACATGTGAAAACAACAGAATAACCAAGAGAACTTTCTGTACACCTCTATATGTCAGCAAGAAGGAATGGGCACTAACTGAGAGAGACTGAAGCAGAGGGAATTCAGGGGTGATTTCTGAGTTCTGGGCTTAGACAGGTGACAGAGGGACAGTGGCCAAGTGGAGGGGCTGGGAAGAGGGTGGAAGGAAAGGGATGATCAGTGTAGTGTATATTTTTGCAAACTGAAAGTATGTCTACAGTTTAAGCCAAATATAAAATTAACAAATACTCTTCATGAAAGAGTCAAACAACACAGAAGTATACAAAATGGTACAAAAGGAAAAGATCTTCAGTGGTCTCATCTTCCTAGAGAGAGCCCATCCTTTGAGTACTTGAAACGCCACCAGGTGGAGAAAGGGTTGTGGGCCGCTGTCTGCAGGAGGAAACACCTGACTGAGGCGGTTAGATCGTCTCCACCACAGAGCTGGCTGGAAGGGGACCGGAAGTTGGCGTGGAGACAAACCAGCTCAGAGGCTCCAGAACTGGGAGGGGTGGGGGCTAATGGAGGCACAGCCTTTGCCCATCTATCCTTTCACCCCTCAAAAAACTTCCCCTCTCCATTCCTCCTCTGACCCTCTTTCCTCTCCTAGTGGAAAAGAGCAACAGGAAGAGGCTTCCAGAGGTAGGCCATGGAGCTAGGGACATCACGAGTGACCTGTTTTAAGGAAAAGAGGTCCCCAAAGGGATTCCCTGTGAAGCGAGGCCTCCAAGAAGACCCAGGAGCACCCTGACCAGGTGAGGCTTTGGCCAGCTGCCTCAGTCGGGGTTCTCATGTGGCCAGAGACTGCCCCCTTATTCTTCCCATGCCCATCCTGGACCTAGGGTGGCCCCACACCTTCTGACCAAAGGTTATCTTCAGAAGCCTCTCTGGACTTAAGGTTTTTGATGTAACTAGAACCCTAAACACCACTGTTTTTGGAAGAAATAAACCCAAAAGATTATCCAAGGTGACCCCTTTTTTATTTGTAATTCTATACTTTAACAACTCTATAGGACAAACAGCAACTACCACACTGATGACATCCCTCTGCATCATCATTTCATCATCCACGTAATTTTAGCCGCTGTCTTCAGTGTCTCACACTATTTACCCTTTATAATATTTCGTGTCCCCACAGCTTTCTTGCACATCCCAGTTTCAGTGGGGCTGTGGCCTCTCTCAGTCATTGTAGGGCAGGCTGAGCCCTTCACCTCTGCGCAAGTATGTGGCTTAAAGTGCAATCAACACCATTGCGCCCACCCTCCCTTTCCTTTTCAAGGTTTCCTCTAGGAAAGTGGGATCTCCAAGCCAGCTGGTGTATAGCGTCTCTGATCATTCCTGTTATACTTTTGTATACTGCTCTTCAGAAAAGCTGAACCAGTTGCAATGTACAGTGTCCCCAATTTCCCTACAGCTCTGGCAGTGCTGGAGATACATACATATATGGTGTAACAGTTAATCCACCCATTTTACAGATGAGAAAATTGAGGGCCAGAGAGACAAAGTCACTCTCCCTCAGGTTATTCAGCTAGTGGATGGCAGATAGATCCAGTTCTACGAGCGTGTATCCTGCCCCCACTCAGGGCTTTGTCTGCCAAACCACTCTGCCTCTGACAGTTGCTTCTAGAAATGGATGTCGAAGGCTCTTCTGACTTCTTTTGTCCTTGGAGGAAAACAGAAACACAGCCTTTCCCCCTCACAGCGCCTGTGTCACACAGACCAGGTTGCTCAGCTTCATCTGGGCGCTCCCCAGCCCACTAGATCCAGGTCCTGAAGAGCCCCTCAGGGGGCTGCATGGTCGTGGCGCAGGTTTCCACCTCTTCCCTTCTGCAGCTGATTAACTTCTGGGGCGAAGTGGTGATTTTCTGAAAAATAATTTGCATGAATATTTATTAGATGAATAGTAGTACCAAAGCAGTAGGTGTTGCGGAGACTACCGCAGAAATCCCAATTATGTGATTAATTAACTGTCAAGCAACAAAAAAGCCCCAAAACAACTCTAACTCCTGGACCAGGGGCTTCCGACACTGAGCTGTCTCCCAGTTCACTGAGCAGCCTATCCGTTGTGACTCTGCTTTATTAGTGCTCCTCTCGCTGGGATTCTGCCCCACAAAAGCCCAGAATGTAATTCTAGTCAAAAAAATCTAATGTTTTTCTAGCAGAGAGTTCTGAAAATAACAGCCTGGTCTGAGATGCTCTACATACCACACCTAGCAGGGCGCCCAGTCCAGAGATAGTGCCCCTGAAACACAAGTCCTTCCCGACCCCTACCCCCTGCTCCTGCCATCTTCTCCCAGTGGTCCCATTACATAGTCATAATTGGCTGTAGAAATGCAGTTGCCAACTTTTCAGAGGGACCCTCCCCCCCAACCATTTCTTGCCTGTTCACCTCCACCAAATTCACTAGGTTCTTCTGCAATTATCTCCCCTGGCCCTCCCCTTCGTCACCCCAGACTGGCACGTGAGCACAGATAAATAGGCACAATGGTTTCCTCCACCTCAGTCCCCAGGAGACATCAGCTTCATAAAATCAGTTACTCTTGATCGTTGTTTTGTAAAGAGGCAGCTTTGGGGGATCTCTCTCTTAGTGTCCCCAGGCAAATTACAGGTAAGAACAATGTACAAGCAGGGCTCACTGAGTGCATTGTCTTTGTGGAACCCGCCACCAGTTCACTGCTGCGGGTCCAGTAGACTCTCAGGACACTGGCTACCTAACACTGCAGTGGTTAGACTGAAAAATTGGTAAAAAATTTGGTAAAATTTTTTTTAATTCTGGAGCAGCATTGTCCAATAAAAATATAACGCGATTTAAAATTCTCTAGTAGCACATTTTAAAAAGTAAAAAGAAACAGGTAAAATTAAATGTAATAATATATTTTATTTAAAATAAATATTATTTCAACATGTAATTAATACACAAATTAATAAAATATTACATGTTTTTCTTTTGAACTAACTTGCCAAAGTCTGTTGTGTATTTTATGTTTATAGCACATCCTAGTGGGGACGAGCCACATTGCAAGTGTTTAACAGTCACATATAGCAAGTGGCCACTGTAGTTATTGGAGAGTATAGTTCTAGAACATTAAAGTAAAATAGTAGTATAACCTCAGAATTTCGGAAGGTGCAAAACTACTGTCCCATAGGTTAGAGTAAACTTTCAAGTGAGGTTCAGCTCATATATATTTTTTTAGTTTGAATTAGCTTTCAATGTTTAAAAATCAGGAGATTTCTCATGAAAGTATGGATTTTTGTTTGTTTGTTTATCATTGAATACTTGAAGATCTTGTAGCGCTGGCTCACGTACATTCCCTCTTGGCAGCAGCCTGCTGGAACTGAGAAGCAGCTGCCTTCTTTAGCTGGAATGTTTGCCATGGTCTCCACCATCTAGTCCTATTGAATTACATTCATTGCACTGCACTCGTTTTCTTTGTTCTTTTCTTTTCTTTTCTTTTCTTTTCTTTTCTTTTCCTTCCTTCCTCCCTCCTTTCCTTCCTCTTTTTCTTTCATCCTACGTGGGCCCCAGAGGCATCTGATCTCAGAAACTCCATTTCCTACAAAGCACACAAAGTCATGCTTGGGGTGGTCCATGGAAGAATGACTAACTTGGGGCCATCTTTATGCTGGCTACCCACATTACAGGAGAATGTGACAGCAAGAAGAGACAGAGTACAGAGAGTCACGGAAAGGAAAGGAAGACCCTTTAGCACCAAGGCCTCTACACCCATGAAGCAATTATGGATGAAAGACAAGGAAAAGAAATTGTATTTTAAAATAGGGAATATATACTGAGAAGTATTAATATAATTTTCCGTGCATATATATTTCTGCTTTAGAATGTTACTTGGTGATATCAACTTGAATGCAAATACATTCTTTTTATTGTTGTTGTTCTATTACAGTTGTCCCAATTTTCCCCCATTGCCCTCCCATTCCCCAACCCCAGCCCCACACTCCCACAGTCAATCCCCACCTTGTTGTCCATGTCCATGGGTCATTTACACCTGTTCATTGATTAGCCCCTTTCCCCTTCTTTCCCTCCCTATGCTCTTCTCCCTTCCCCTCTGGTCGATGTCAGTCTGTTGCTTGTTTCCATGCCTCTCATTCTATTTCGTTCATTTGTTTGTTTTATTCATGAGATTCCTTTTTTTTTAGGTGAAATTATATGGTATTTGTCCTTCATTGCCTGGTTTATTTCACTTAGCATAATACTCTCCAGTTCCATCCATGCTGTCACAAAGGGTAGGAGCTCCTTCTTTCTTTCTACTGCATAGTATTCCATTATGTAAATATACCACAGTTTTTTGATGCATTTATTGACTGATGGCACTTAGGCTATTTCCAGCACTTGGCAATTGTAAATAACACTGCTATGAACATGGAGGTGCATAGGTTCTTTTGAATTGGTGTTTCAGGGCTCTTAGGATATAATCCCAGCAGTGGAATCGCTGGACCAAAAGACAGTTCTATTTTTAGCTCTTTGAGGAAGTTCCATACTGTTTTCCACAGTGGCTGCACCAGTCTGCATTCCCACCAACAGTGCACTAGGGTTCCCTTTTTCTCCTTATTCTTGCCAGCACTTGTTTTTGTTGATTTTTTAATGATGGCCATTCCAACCAGTGTGAGGTGGTATCTCATTGTGGTTTTAATTTGCATCTCTCTGATGGCTAGTGATGCTGAGCATTTTTTCATATGCCTATGGGCCCTCTGTATGTCCTGCTTGGAGAAGCGTCTGTTCAGGTCCTTTCCCCTTTTTTTAATTGGATTGTTTGTCTTCCTGGTGTTGAGTCTGATGAGTTCTTTATATACAGGGTCTGGCACAAATAATGCCCCTTTTTTATTATAAAATCTTTTATTACAAAACTATAAGCATTTAATTCTGTAACATAACAATATCATACTCAAGCACACCATATGACATTTTAGGTGAAATGTTCAAATTAAACCTATAAATTATTACACTCATTATATTACCCTACCAACCATACTCAAGCAGGCACTACTTCTGCCAGACCCTGTATTTTGAGGATCAAACCCTTAACCAAGGTATCATTGGCAAATATGTTTTCCCATACAGTTAGTTCCCTTTTCATTTTGATGATATTTTCTTTAGTGGTGCAGGAGCTTTTTAATTTGATATAGTCCCATTCGTTTAGTCTTCTTTTTTTAATTTTGAGATGTTTTTATTTATTTATTTTTAGACAGAGGAGAAGGAAGGGAGAAAAAGAGGGAGAGAAACATCAATGTGTGGTTGCCTCTTGAGCACCCCCTACTGGGGAGCTGGCCCACAACCCAGGCATGTGCCCTGACTGGGAATCGAACCAGTGGCCCTTTGCTTCACAGGCTGGCACTCAATCCACTGAGCCACACCAGCCATGGCTAGTCTTTTCTTTATTTCCCTTGCCCTAGAGGATATATTGGTGAAAATATCTGAGGTTTTACTGCCTTTGTTTTTCTCTAGGACTTTTATGGTGTCACAGCTTATGTGTTAAGTCTTTCATCCATTTTGAGTTTATTCTGGTGTATGGTGTAAGTTGGTGGTCTAGTTTCATTTTTTTGCATGTACCAGTCCAGTTCTCCCAACACCATTTGTTGAATAGTCTATTTTTACTCCATTTTATGCTCTTGCTAAATGCAAAGACATTCTTAATGGTATATTTTAGAGGGCGACCATCACCAACTGTAAAATTATAGATGTAGACATGATATATTTAATCCAAACAGATAAATTAAACACTTACAAACTCAATAGAGCTTTTAAAAGAGTCATCAAGGATTTTCACTTGGTAATTTTCTATGGTTTAATTGGAAAGATGTGTGGACTTTGCAAAGACGGTTGGAAGCTGCTTTTTAGTACTTTGGAAGATTACCTATAACTAATGCAAATATGAAGTGCAGCTACACTGTACTAAAGTCAAGGCTGAGAGAGGGAGAGAAGGCAGTGGTGAGAGACAGCTCTAGAATCTGTTTGGGATTTAATGGACACTAGTGATCTACTTCTCACACAGCACTATGGGAAATGCATATACTCAAAAAAATTTTTCACTTAAAAAACTAAGGGAGAAACAGCCCTGGCTGGTGTTGCTCGGTTGGTTGGAGCATCGTCCCATAGACCAAAAGGTCGCAGGTTTAATTCCCGATTAGGTCACATACCTAGGTTGCAGGTTCTATCCCGGTTGGATGCATACAAGAAGGCAATCAATCAATGTCTGTCTGTCTGTCTGTCTCTCTCTCTCTCTCTCTCTCTCTCTCTCCCTGCCTCTCTCTCTAAAAGCAAGCAACCAAAAGTTGACATTTGGAAAAAGGGAATGTCACTAGGTGAGTTTCCCATTGTTTACAGTTCCTTGTCTGATGGCAGGGCTCTCTTAGTGCCATCAATAATGACAGCTTTAATGGCCTGAAGAATCAGAAAACAAGTATTGGGTGAAACACAAAAGTTCGAAAATGACAGGACCAGACTTACGTGTTACTGGAGTAAACATTTCAATGAAATGACAGAGATTGTTGGAATGAATTCATTGTTTTAAAAGGCTAACTGTATGCTGCTATAAGAGACACACTTTAAATATGAGGACACAGATAAGTTTAAAGTAAGAAATGGAAAGAAGATAAACCATACAAACAGTAAACCAACCAAAAAAAGGTTATATTAATATCAAAGTAAGGACAATTGCCAGAGATAAAGAGGGACATTTCATGATGATAAAAGGCCCAATTACTCAGGAAGATGTATCAACTATAAATATGTATACTCCTAAAACACAGCTTCAAAATACATGAAGGAAAAATTGACATAAAAGGAGAAACAGACACACCCACACTCATATTAGAAATTTTGTTGTCTCTTTCTGTCAATAACTAATAGAACTATACAAAAAATATAAACAGTATTATCCAACATTTGACCCAATTGATATTTATAAGACACTACCCCAACCAGAACAACACATCCTTTTCTGCTTCGGGGATCTTTGAGCCCCTCAAGCCATGCTGAAGGGAATGAGGCCTGCCCTGTCTCCCGTGTTTCATACGTGGCCTTCGTGTTTAGCGGTGAACCAGCTAGTAAACCATTCAGAGTGTGCTGGAGGGGGACTCATGAAAAGCACATTGGTGAGCATTACGAAAAGGGGGAAGTGAAAGAAGTCAATGCTGTGTATGTAAAGCCTTCAAATAGTGCCTGGTGCTTAACTCTGCACTAGTCTCACCTAAGGTTATGACTACCTGGAAGTACTGGAGAGAAAAGAGCAGGCTTAGGGGAGCAAGGTAGAGGGGTGTCCTGAAGTCTGGGTTAGGGAGAACCATTCCTCCCGTGTAGGGAGAGTATGGCCCTCACTATCAGGGCCGCGCAGCTGTCACAAGAGTGACGCCTTCCACGGAGATTCCAGGCTGATGCAGGACTGCAGAAATGTATAGCTTGTAGGCAGTTCCAGTTCTCCTTGCTTCTGAGAAGCTAACCGCTACCTCCCTCCTTGCAGGAGACAGCTGTGAGAAGTCTCTGAGGTTTGTTTTTGTTTGTTGTTTTGTTTTGTTTTGTTTTGTTTTTGCACTGCTATGAGTGTTGAGGTCTGGGGGGAGGGGCACAGGAGGCAGCCAGATGGAATGTGGGGGCTGCTGCTGGAGGCCTGCTTGTGCTTCTCCCTGACACTGGCACGGGTACACAGGACCTGCCCCCACCAGAGAGCTTCAGACCTGCGGACCAGTGTCCTCAGGAGTATGAGAAGAATCCTGGGCTTGCAAGGGGCTGAGAAAACAGATGGGGACCCTAACTTTTGGTGGTTACTAGGCACGTCCAGATTGTTCCCAGCCCCCAGCCAAAGGCAAAGCACAGTCTATGCTCCCACATTCACACCCATGCACTTCACCCTGAGAGCCAGTGAGGTTCTTGGCAAGTGAACTGAATAGTTGTGTCAGAACAAGTTACTGGATGCAGCTGCTGTTATAATCATGGGAAGGGGCCAAGAACGCTCGGCGGGCTGGTCTGGAAGGGTGAGACTGGGTGTGACTCTGAACTGCCAAGCACCAAGGCTGTGCAACACACCCATTCTCTTGGCTGTGCCAGGTCCTGGGGGCAAGCAGTAGTGGCCTGGCTGAGGAAGATCCCCACTCCCTAGAGAAGGGAAGTCTCTTCCAGCCCCACTAATTAGAAGTGAAGTCCTGTACATGCTCTTCTGCCCTCCTTGTTCAAGTGCTCATCCACCAGGAAACTGTGTGCCCATGCCCAATTAGAGCCCAAACTACATCTGGTCAGCATCACGCTGAAAGGAAAACGGGACACTCTTACCAAGGTGTCGGGCAGCACCACCGCAGGGCAGCAGGAGTACCGGAGCAGCTGGCCCATCTTCCAGATGGAGAGCAGCACAACCACAAGGATCAGCATGAAGCCAGCAAATGCAATCAGGGCCAGCACCAGGGGGAGGGTCTCTTCTACAAATAAACAGATAAGAACAGGCTTAGGAGACACAGTGAAGATGAAATCTCCAATCCGGGGCCTCCCTCACTTTCCTGGAGTTGGTGCTGCACATGGGTAAGACAGCAGATACCAACATCCTGAGATCTGATGTATGCCCTAGTGACTAAAATTACCACCATTAAAACCATTTTCCTAGAATCCAAATTAAGGCTTGGTTTCCAGAAAGCCCTAAGGAAGATTAAAATCTTTTTTCTTGGGGAAGGGGAGGAGCATCAACGGTTAAGCCCCCAGCCATGTTGAACCCCAGCCACTGCCAGGAGGAGGGCAGAGTGCCAGGCCCCGGCAGGATGAGGGGGAGGTGCCAAAAAAGAACAGCAAGGAATGGAACTGGGCGGTAACTGAAACAAAGTGTGTTTCACAATTTGCTTATGGCTCTGATTCATCTTATGGGAGAAAATACTAAGTTCAGAAAACAGTACCATAATAGCTATCATACATCAAGCCCCTACTATGGTTAAGTGACTTACCCCGGGTCACACATGTAGGGCTGGCTCCCAAGCCTGCGGTCATTATACTAAGTAAATGGATCAGAAAGTACCAAGTGGGAGCATCTGGAGATGCAGAAGGGGGATGGGTTATTTTTCTATCTTGTAACCTCAAGCAACTCCGTTAGGCCCTCTAGGCTGAATTGCTCACCTGAAATGTGAGAGGTGGCACAGCCAATGAGACTCCAGGGAAGCTGGTGGTCTCACACATGGGCCTAGGGGCATCGTACTTTGTTTCAGTGCTTTTGGAAAATATTTTGGCAGTACACATCAAGAGATATACAAATAAATGTTCATACCCTTTCATCCACTTTTGTGAGTGGATTCCAAAAAAATAAATAATTCCAAGAAAGGAAACAATGATATGCTTAAAGCAGCTCACAGCAGCATCTGCTCTCATCAGCCTCATAACCAGTCTCATCTCTGCCCAAAGTCACACATCTACACCTCCCCCACCTCTGGCCATGCTCTATGTATTTTCTTCATAGCACGTACCACCAAGGGAAGCTATCTCATTTATTTACTTGTCTGTAGCCTGTCTCTCCAACTAGAAGGTAAGCTCCCTGAGAGCAGGGACTTCTCTGCTGTATCCCAGGGACTCGACCAGCATGTGGCACATAGTCAATGCTCCATAAATATTCATTCAATGAATCGATCAATCAGTTAATGACCATCATCTTCAAAAGCAAATGGAAATGACCTAAATACCCCCAAATAGGAGATGACTTAATTTATTATGGAGCATCAGCACAGTAGGTTGAGAATTCAGCTATTAAAATGTGCATCAGGATATATACAAGCTTGTTCACTACAGCATGGTTTGCAGTGACAAAGATTGGAAAGCACAAAATATGCCCATTCACAGAGGGACAATTACGTGTATTTCAGCACATCCATGCATTGGCTCATTGAGCATCGTCTTTTCAAATGAGGTAGGTCCATGTGAGCTGATGTGGAAGATGTTCACAAATATACCACTAAGTGAAGATAAGGAACAAACAGAACAGTAGGCAAAGTGCAGACCCATTTGTGCCTCTGAGTATTGGTATCACATAGTAACCAGCAGGTTAAATGCCAAACTTGCCGAAATAAACCTCCTCAGTGGAAAACATGTACCTCTTACTTTATATACTTCTGTGTTGTTTGAATTTTTTAACAAGCTTGACTTATACAGTCTCAAACAGTAGTACAAAATGGTGACCAGAAAATCTGCTTGGGCCATGTGATGGGTATCTATGGAAGAGCAGACACAAAGCATGTGTGCAATCCACCTGCCACGTGCATCTACACGTGGACAATGATGGCAGGATGACACCCCTTTGGAGAGCAGTTGGGGGCAGCAGTGAGAATTCAAATGTGTTTACCTCTGACCAAGCAACTCTTCCTCCAGGAATTTATCCTTCAAGGATACCAGCAAATGATCTATGTGCACAGTAACTAATTAAAGCATTGCCTGCAGTAGCAAAATGTTTGCGGGGGGGGGGGCGGGCGGGGGACTAAATGCCCATCAATAGGAAGCTCGTTAAATTAGTTATATACACAAAAGGGAATACTACATAGCCGTAAAGAAAGATGAGGAAGTTCTATAGAGATATGGAAAAATCTATGAGATACATAAAGCGGAAAAGACAAGATCCAGACTAGTACATAGAGTATGCTGCCTTTGTGTTAAAAAGGATAGAACAGAGAGCTTCCATGTGTAGCTTATATTTTTTGAAACTTATAAATGTACTAAATACTCAAAATAATAATTATTTTGTTAAGGGCTATAAAGTTATACACAAAAATATCCCTAGTGGTGTTTGAATGGCAGAATTGGGATGTGTGGGGTTTTGTTTTGTTTCTTTACCAAGGGTTTTTAAACATTGTGGGGTTTTGGACCTTAAAAAATTTCAAGGGAAAAAAGTTAAGTCAAACAAGAGGAGTCTATAGACTTCCCATAGGTCCCTCCTAGCTGAAAGCAGCTGTGATATACAGTGGGCTGCCTCCTCACATGGTCTGACTCTCAAGCTCCTGGTGGCCTCCCCTGCAACTCCCCCATGATTCACCTGGTAAGCCAGCCTTGCAATATCTGGCCTCAGGCCTAGAGACCTTTCAGGGGAAAGTGTTCCAGACAGCTGCTCAAGTGACCCCACCCAGCCCCAGGGTGGATTCTCCCCTATAGTCCTGGAGGGAAGTACACATTCACCACAGGAATCCATCCAGATTCAGGAAGCAGGTAAGTGAGACCAGGGGAGACTGAGAACCAAAGAAATCCAGCAGGCAGCCGAGCATCCTTCAGGAGGTACTGTCACCTGTGCAGGACTCCAGAGAAGACAGGCCATCCTTACCTTGCACCTTGATGCATTCTGCCTGGCTGAAGGCACTGTGCCTCCCGATGGCCTTCACGAATGTCTGGGCCTTCACACAGTACACAGTCCCAGGCTCCATGGTTTCCAGGTGCACTGGAATGCCCCTGCTCCTCACTGTTTTCACATGTTCCTTTAGGAGAGCAAAAAAAACAGTTACACACTGAGGGAAGCAAGGCAGGAAAGGGAGAGACGAGCCAGGGAAGGAAAGCTCAAGATATTTCCTTTCCAGGCTGCCTACAGGATATTCCCTTTCTTTCATTCGTTCATTCATATTTGTTTATTATGCACCTACTATGTGCCAAGCACTGCTGTAGGCACTGCTCTCATGGAACTTACATGGGAGAAGACAGATAATATGTAATATTTATCAGGTGATGGTAAGAAAAACCAAGCAGAGCAAGGAGGCGGAGTAATGAGAACGCAGAAAACAGAATGGCTGGGGAAGACCTCTCTGATAGGATAACATGGGCAGAGAACTAAAGGTTGGAAACACGACTGAGCCAGCATGGGGATGAACGCACAGGAGCCATGGAACCAGTGGGCAGTGCCTCCTCACACATCCATCCATCCACATGTCTGTTTATCCATCTGCACATCCTTCTACCTCTACCCACCCCCTGAGGCCTGTGCTCCATGTCTGAACTTGTAGAGTCTTGTTTGGGCGAAGCCCAGATGACTCAGGGTGAGTGTTCCTCTCCCAGTTACCATGGGTGGAAAGAGGGCTCCGTTCCAGAGAATCTGAGGGAGCCACATGCTCCCTCCTGCCCAGGTCCTGATCTGTCCCCAACACCACTCCATCTGCCTGGCTGGTAATACTGTCCTACCACTGGGCCCTGACTCAGGAGAAGTAAATACTAGAAACCATTGTTAATGCCCATTCCACCAACCCATGCCACCTTCCAGGGGAAGCTACTCAACCTACTGCCCCTGTTGAATAGGTGCTGGGATATGTGCCCTGCTTCCCAAGACAACGATGTGAGGCCAGGGGTACCCCTGGTCTCAGAAGGGTCCATCAGAGACCAGCCATCAACCTGTAACCCCTAAGCTTAGCCTGATAAGATAAGCAGGACTAATCAGATTTCCTCTCTTGGGATTTGGTCTGGGCAATATCTGGAGCTAGAAACAGGGACAAAGGAAGAGGACGCAGTGAGGAGGAGTCATGTCTGAGAGGACTTGAGGGGCTGATCAGGCACAGCCACAGGAATGAGTAGGAAAGAGTGATGAGGAGTCAGGGCCTGGGCGTAAGCTGGGGAGAAGGCCACAGAAAGAGTGCAATAGAGGGGACCCACCAGAGGGAAGCAAGGACTCCACAGGCAAGGATTCTTGGGTAAGGAGGCCATGCTGCAGCCTGGCTCTGGGCCAGCTCTCTCCTAGATGCTGTGAGAGCTCCTATTGCACCATATTAATCCCTATGATAAAGTCCACTTTTGTTTGTGCTGACTGGAGTGGGCCTTGTCACCCTATCAGCTTGCACAGCTCTGACTGCTCCCTAGCTCTTGCTCAAGCTCCGCCTCTTCTGCTGGTGTGGCTGCTCCTGTTCTACCATTCCCCCGGGAGAGCTGACCTCCCACCCACCCCAGCATGTAGTAGCTGTCCCACAGGGAGGGGCAGCGCCCCATCCAGGCATTCTGTGTGACCCACTGGCTCATAATTAGGGTAATCCAGAAGCCAGTTCTTGGCTCTCTGCCCTGACTCCTGCACCCTGCCCAGATGCACACCCTAAAGAGGCTTGTGCCAGCCTCATACGCTTTTGAAATCATCCACACCCTGGAACACCCTGGTCTGCTGCACCTAAACATGCCAGGGAGAATGCTGAGAAGGCAAGCTGATAAGGGGAAAGAAATGCATCAAAAAGGTATTATGGATTCCAGTATGTTAGAGTTTACAGCAAGAAGGCAGTCCCCATACTTCAGTAAATCTGGCCTGAGAAGGCACCCAGCCAAGTTCCTGGGTTGGAACCAAGGCAATTCTTTGAAGAAGAGGCTACTGAGATTGTCAGCCTACTCCTATCTCTTCTTTCCTACACTTCACTTAGGCCTGGTCATCCTCAGGCCACCCCACACAGCACTGCAGGGGCTGGCTTCTTTCAACTACCTCTCACAGGCCTGTGACTCCTTCCCCAAAGTCTGACTCAAAGGCCAAGGCCAGAAGTCTTACCTTAGCACCAGGCTCTCTTCTCCAGTAAGTCACAAGGAACTCAAACTGGGGCCCCAAGTCTTCCAGCTTAATAACCAAATGGAAGCCATCCTTGGTGACCTCCATTCCAGGTGGGGTTAGAATAGCTGTTGGCAAGACAAGAGGCGAATCAAAGCCAGCCCCAGATAGGACTGATTTCTGTTCTGGGAAACTATGACCAAGTCTGGTGGAAACATGCCAGGATCCTGGGAAGGGAAGGGGCTGGATGTAGCTCCACAGCACGTAGAAGCATGTCCACCAGTACTCTCCTGTACCCAGCAGGTGCTCAGTGAATGTTCTTTAAACAATGAGAAAGTTTTTTCAAAAGACAAAGATTACTACAATTCGCATGGATTGGTAACAAGAACTGGCTGCTGATGACTTTAGAACATTAGCAAATGAGCAGCCTGTGAATGCACCATTCTATTCTCAGACCAAGGATTCTTCATTTCAGACCCTTAATGGGGGATGTCAGAAAACCAGGGGGGTTGACAAATTCCAATAACCAACTCTAGAAGTTACAGCACAAGCAAAAACACTATCTTTCACATTTCTAGATCCTAAACAGATTGTCCAGCAGTCTCCATGGACACTTTCCCCTCGGCAGACCAAGAACAGAAGGGCCTGGGCAGGCAGTCTCTACTCCCTGGCTAGTGATGATGGATCCATACTTGCCTTTCAGATCCAGACACTGCAGGACCAGAAGGGACCCCTGAGTGTTGGCGGTGGCTTGAAAAGTAGAGTGGAGTGTGTTCTGGGCCAAATCCCCCAGCACTGAGGTCAGTGGACACTCACTCAAAGGAAAGTCATTTCCTGCAGGGAGTTTTCAGAGAGCAAAACATTTCCTGACATTTGAAAAGCTGCCTGGATAGGGGACAGGAGGACTTGGGAAGTCAGGGACCAACTGCAAAACATACCCAGTTCAGAGGCTTCATATGAGCACACAGCACCAATAGTACTACCTCCGAAACACCTCCAGAAGGAAGACAGATGTTTGACTCCTCCAGTTTTAGGTCAAACATGATTAGAATTGTATCCTCTGATCTCCATCTTTATTGAGAATAGAATTAGAAAAAATGACCTGAAGTCATGTCAGTTCAGAGAATAATTTGACAGTGTTGGAGCAGGAACCTCTGTCCTATGCACTCTACATATTCATTTAATCCATCCAGCAAGTTTAAGAAAGTAAATAATGCACCTGTTGTACAGGCGACATAACTGAGCCTCAGAGAGATTAAGTAAATCATAGAGTTAGCGGGCAGAATTTGAGCCCATGTCTTTCTCAAGTTTCTAGACTCTGCTCCATGGGATGTTTAGCCTCTGTACTCGTGGATCTCAAATCTGGTTGTTCATGAGAATAACCTGAGTAGATTTTTAAACTCCCAGTGAAGAGGATGCACATAAATTATTTAAATCTGCCTCTGGGATGTGCCCCAGACATAAGTGGTTCTAAAGCTCTGCTGTGACTTGATGTGCAATCGAGGTTAAGAACCTCTGCTTTCAAAAAAGGATTCCCTGTAAGAATAGGAGCTCTTTTTCAGAGCAGCTTTATTTATTTATTTTTTTCAGAGCAGCTTTAAAACAAGACTTTTCATATGTTTGGGGAGAAGTCACTTTGGCCTCTTTCAGAGGCAAAGGAACAGACTTCATGCCCTTGAGCATCACGATTCCATCCCAGCTCTACAGCTAACTCCACCTGCACAGCCGTCACACAGGACCACATCTTCCACCTTCTGGGGCAGGTACAGAGACTCCTGTTCTTCAGCTCCTCCTGCAGCAAAACTTTTTCCTGTTTATAATGGCCTTCTCAAGCCCAGGTTGTTACTGCACAAACTCTCACCCACACAGTTTTGTAGGCACTTCCTTATCTCCCTCTGACCTATGCCTTCCTTTCCAACAACAGCTGCCAGCCCCCAGCAATGGTCTTAGCTGGAGCCCCATGTTCCCAGCAGCTAGAGGGAGGGGCTGCTGGGTAATACCTGGGCACTGTGGTCAGAGGCAGAGCTGTACCCCTCTCCAGTGTTCCTCAGCCTCCCCCAGTGCCTGGAGCTGGAATCCCACTCCTTCTACTAGATCCTCCCAGTGCCTGGGCAGAAAATCTCATATTCCGCATCAAAATTCCTATTGGTATCATATTCCAATGGTCCCATTCCTGCCCCACCTCTTCCTTCCTCTGTCCTAGCTCTCTACTTAGACATACCTCGGGCGATAATAATAATAATACTTAACAATAGCTGAGTACTGTAACAGGATAGCACTGCACTGAGCATTTACACATTTCATCTTGTGTAATTCCCACAAGTATGCTTTGAGGCAAACGGTTGCCCTTCTTACAGATGAGAAGGCGGAGTGGGGGTGAGGCGGCAGTTATCAATGGCTGAGCTGGATTTGAACCACATCCATCTGACTCTAGAGGGCCAACTTCCCCTTCAAATCTGTCTTCATCTTCCTCAGCTGCCTCCAGCTTGGGTTCTCCACCACCACCACCACCACCACCTTCTAAACCCTCCTGATTTCTACCCAATTTCATACACTGCCCAGTAACGTTTGACTCATCCCATTACTTGTCCATGCTGCTCCTAACCTGCCTTTGTCCTCACAGCTGATGATCTTCTGCCACACCAAGAAAACCAGAGGTCACCAAGGCCTTTCCCTTGCCTCTCTTGCAGCTTCAGACTGGTCACATTATCACCCACACTGGTCTCAGAGGGGGGATCTGCCTTGCTCCTTCCCACCTTCACTCAATTCTCCACTCAGCAGCCTAACCACCGTCCCCACTGTTCCATGAAGTCATTTTCTCAAGGACACATTTAGAGGCCTCCTTCAGGCCCCTACCAGCAGCTCTCCTATTCTCCCATCCAGCCACCTACTAGTGCCCTTCCCTCCACCTGTTTTGTAAACCCTGAAGTTTCCCAGGATCCTGTCCTGAGTTATCTTTGTTCTTATATCTTGTCGTTGGACAACTGCATCTGCCCCAAAGCCTTTAGCTATTAACTCTGTTCTAGGTGTCTGGCCTTGACCTGTCTGAGTTCCAGGGCCTGATTTCCAGCTGCCAATCAGATATCTTGGCATGATATCTTGTAGGAATCTCTATGTCAAAGAGCCCAAAGCCAGAAGTGTCTCCTATTTTTCAAGACTAGTTGAAGCCTCCCGGGTTCTCTGCCTTGGATGACATTCTCGCCAATCCCAGTTGGAAACTGGACACCATCGTTGTCTCTCCCAATGACTGGTCCACAGCTCTGTCTTAACTCAGCCATGACTCAAATTTGTCCTCTCTTCCTCATCCCTTCCCCCACTACTAGACTCAGGACCCCCTCCTCACTCTTTCCCTGCCCTGCAGGCTTGACCTACTCCAGCTCCCTTTCGCACAGCAGCCAGAGTGATTGTTCTGTAAGGCAAACCTGGCCTAGACACTCTTTTCCCATGACTTCCCTCTACTGGTTTGATCACCTTCACATCGAAGTCCTCCACCGTGTGACCAGCCACTTCCTCATTCACTGGCCGTTCATTCCTTGCTCCTGCTACTCCCAAACACACACACCTTTTTACACACTGGCCATTGTTTGTGCTCTGCCAAAGTTGGCCACCTATCTTATTCTTCCCTTACTTCTTCTCAATCATTTTCTAGGCACTATTCCTGTAAAAAAGTCATATATGTGCCCCATCTCCCCACTTCCAGAGCAGCTTCGCAATGCCAGCGTTCCCACCACCTGCAGACATTGACAGAGACAGAGAATGACTTTAAAAGCCTCTTTCAAAATGAGAAAGAGGGCATGTGGGAAGCAGTTGGCGTTTTTGTTTTAAATGAACCAGTTAGGGCTGTTTGTGTTCATAGTACTCTGGCTTTGCAAGACTAATTTGATGCTAAAAAGAATCCTGAAAAACTCAGAGAACATTTCCTGAAGGGGAAGTCTGGTGGCAGTGGGGGAGTAAAGACAGAAGTATCTTACTTGAGTTTCGATTAAAGGGGTGTGCCAGGGTGCTCCAGGATGAGTTCTGTGAGCCTAGGGTGGCCCTGACACGGAGGTTGTATGGCACGGTGGCAGTGATGTCATCAGTAACGTCACACTCAGGAACTTTGGTAGGTGAGCATCTGCTGCTGGGGATCCAGACGTGGCTCATGTACAGGCTCTCATACTCTCTGGCCAAAGAGAGGAAGGCACAGTATTACACCAGCCCCTCTATGCAGGCTCAGTGATGGCTGCAAGTAACTGCCTCCTTCACCTGCTTTTCATGGGTCAGCAAAATGAACATTTGCTCCACACTCCAGTTCCTCCCCCCTCCTCCCTGACCAACCATTCGTTCTTCCTTACTCCTTTTATGACCAAACAAGGGAAACACCGGCATAAACCCCCATGTGTCCAGGTCTCTCCATCTCCACCGTCACCACCCCAATCTCAGCTACTATCATCCGTTGCCTTGCTATGGTCTCCCAGCTGATTTTCCAGCTTCACTCCTGCCATTCTTCAAACCATTCATCACAGCAAATCACGACATTTCTATCCCTAGTGGTTTCTACGACACTGAGAATGGAATCCCAACTCTTTCCCGGCCTCTCTCTCACTCCACCCGTACACACGAGATGCTCTTTCCTCCACCCTGGCCTCCTCGCTGAGCTCTTTACCTTAGGACCTCTGACTAGCTAGCTGTTCACTGTGTCTCAGATACTGTGTCTCTGCTGTTCACATTGGCTGGCTCCTCCTGTCCTTCGGGTGTGGGCTTAAATATCACTCCTCAGAGAGGCCTTCCCTGACCACTTAACGAAAAGGAGCCACAGAGTCAACTGTCTTTTGCATCAGCCTTTTAGCTTCTTCTCAGCACTGATAACTACCTGAAGTTACCTAGAGCAGTGCTGCCCAGTAGAACCTGCTGTGATGATAGAAATGTTCTAAGTTGGTGTTGTTCAATGTGGTAGCCACTGTCACATGTGGCTATTGGGAATTTGAAATGTGACTAGTGTGGCTGGATGGCAGACATTTTCATTTAATTGAAATAGTTCTCCATGTCTAGTGGCTACCACACTAGACAGTGCAGATCTAGGTTGTTGGGTTTTTTTAACATTTTTACTGGCTGTCTCCTCCCCTAAATGTAAGCTCCCTGTACCCAGGAACTTTGTTGATTGTATCCTGACCTCAGAAGAATGTCTACACAGGTAGGTGCTCAGCTTGTATTTATTGTTGATGAAATATATTGAGTACCTTTGTTTCCCCATTGCTCCTCAATGGCTCCACGGGCCTGAGCACCTGCAGAGGAGCAGAGCCTGCTTGGCCCCAGGGTCGCAATTTGTTTTGGCTCATAGACAGGAAAACTGAGGTCTTCTCCACTCCACAAGGATCTGAGTCTCCAGTGACCTATCCACCTGAAGTCAGAGTCAAACTCATTTCTTCAGATTTTCTTCAGCATTGGACAGCTGATTCACTATTGACAAGAAATTCCACCAAAATGTGTTCATACACATTTGGGTTCCTGGAGAGTTCACTGTCAAATACACAGGACAATTTCCCTTGCTTCTTCAACTCTCCCAATGCCAGCGCAGACAGAGGTGACCAGTCACTGGAGATAATCTATCCCTGGGCTCACAAAGCCTCCTTGGGCTCTATGCCCCCAGCAATAAACTACTGTCTAAGGGAGAAAAACTAAGGGAAAAACTCCACAAAACTAAAAACTCACCCCTGGTATTCAACAGAATAGTGTGTTATTTCTCCAGGCATGGTCACTGGGCTCCACGTCAAGAGATGCTTCATGTTGGTTGATTGTACAGAGAGGTTCTGAGGAGCAGGCAGAACAGCAACTCCATCTAGGACCAAGGCAGACAGACAAGCTGACAGATGGGCTCATTTTGGAGGAATGCCACAGCTTAAATTAGTTTCTAATGAGACTTCTTATGTCTATGAACCAGAAACACCTCTAAAATCATCATACTTGTGTCGATGCTAAATTTTTCTATCATTGTCATTCTGTCTTTGGTGATAAAATAGCATATTAATATTCATAATCATAATGGCTAATATTGCACTTACCATGTTCTATCTAGACCACATGCTGGATTGTTACATGATTATCTCATTTAATCCTCATGACCATACCGGAAGGTAAAGACTATTATTTTCTCCATTGTACACATGACAAAACTGAGGCACATTGCTTATAACTCTTACATCAGATCAACCTAGAATCAGGCCTTGACTCTGCCACTTACTATGTGACCTTAAGCAAGTTGAATAAACCTGACTCCTCCACCTCTTCATGGAATTTATACCCATGCAGGCTCCTGCTAGCTCCTCAGCCCCTCTCTCTCCTGCTACTGTCATCCAAAGCACATGCCTTCACATCCCCCAACAAGGCTGAATGGGCATCAGTTCCCAGCTGGGAAGTACAGGCTGGCATGCTGTGCAGGGAGTCCAATCCAGATAGGCACGAAGCCAGCTTGGAGACTCAGCCCCAGATACACTGCAGATACCTGAGCCAGCCTGGGACACAAGCATCTGCTCACACACGTGTGTGTGGTGTCCCCAAGTATGCACACAGTGGGTCTACCATTTGCACACAGAATGAAAGAGGCCTGTGATGCTGAACATGCCCTTATAGTAATTTTGGGCAGCCCTGGGGCTCATCCTGTGTGTTAACCCAAAGTGCAGTCTGGCTTCTCTGCTATGGTCCTTCTTTCCCAATTTCAAACGTTCTTTTTTAATGCCTAACACCTGCCTCCTCTTGCTGTTACACTCAAAGTGATAACATCAAGAGCACAGTAGGAGCCTTCACCCAGGGCCTTTTCATTTTCGTGTCTGTCTCCAGATTTGGCACCTGCTGTTATCAAACCCTGTGACCACAAGAGGATGGGGGTTTTCAGGGACACCCCACCTGTTTCCCCTGCTTATTCTCTAATGTAGGACCTTGGTGATGCACCTTCATCCCACCCTCAGCATCTATTGCCTGCCTTGTGAGGAAACACCTGGGTTACCCACGAGGGGGGCTTCCTGTCCTCTCCACCCCTAACCTTGAAATCACCCAAGGGATGAAAAGAAAAGGACCAGCTGCAGTGAGGTGGAACAAAAGGGTGGGACATGGTCCTTTCTGACATCGTTCCTCTGGTAAAGTAATAAAACATTTTTTCTCACCAACTATGTGGGGAATGTAAAGCTACAATTCATAATTCTCTGAAATGGAAACCTCCAGGCTCAGATGGTTTTACTGGAGAATGCTACTGAATTTTTTTTAATTAACACTAATTTTACACAATCTCTTCCATAAAATAGAGAGAAAAAAATACTTTCCAATTTATTTTATGAAGCCAGTATTACCCTGATACCAAAATCAGACAAAGGTAGCAGTATACAGTTTAAAAATCAAAACAAAAAAACCTACAGACCTATCTATCTCATGCACTTAGATGAAAAAATTGTCAACAAAACATTAGCAATCTAAATCCAATAATACATAAAAAGGATTATACACCATGGCCAACTGAGATTTATTCCAAGTATGCAAGGCTGGTTCAACATTTGAAAATCAGCTAATGTAATCCACCATATCAACAAGCCAAAGAAGAAAAATCATACAATCATATCAATTGAAACATGAAAATCATTTACAAAATTCAACACTCGTGCATGACTTTAAAAAATTCTCTTCAAGTTAAGAACAGCAGAGTTATCTGAACTTGATAAAGACCATCTACAAAAAATCTACAGCTCACATCCATATTACTTCATGGTGAAAGACTGAACAACTTCCACCTTAAAATCGGGAATACGGCAAGGATTTCCACTCTCACCATTTTTTATCACCATAGTACTGTTGAGTTCTAGCAACTGCAATAAAGCAAACAAAATAAGTAAAAGCATACAGGCTGGAATGGAGGTGATGTGGCCATGTAGAAAATCCTACAGAATCTATGAAAGAAAACTCCTCAAACTAGTGAGTTCAGCAAATTCAGCAAATTCACAGGATACAAGATAAACAAAAATTAATTGTATTTCTGTATATTATCAATTAACACTTACACACTAAAAAATAAAAAGAGTCGTTCCTTGATAGCAGAAGAGGATTGGTTCCAGGACACACCCCCTCCCCAGGCGGATACAAAACTCTTCAGGTTCTCAAGTTTCTTCTATAAAATGGTGTTTGCATATAACCTACGCACTTCCTCCAGTAAACTTTAAATCATGTCTAGATTACTTATAATACTTATTACATTTACAATGTAAATGGTATATAAATATATACCATTACACTGTATTGTTTAAGGAATATAACAAGAAAAAGAGTGTGCACATGTTCAGTGCAGAAGCAACCATCTTAGGCCTAACTACCTCATACGCATCAGCAACAGCATAACATTTTTTTTTCAATTTTTTTTCCCATTCATTGATTTGAGCGAGAGAGAGAGAGAGAAATATTGACTTGTTGCTCCACTGATCCATGCACTCATTAGCTGATTCTTGTATGTGCCCAGACCAGGGATCAAACCCAGAACTTTGGTGTATTGGGATGATGCTCTAACCAACTGAGCTACATGGCCAGGGCCATTCTCACACATTTTTGATTTGTGGTTGGTTGAATCCATGGATGTGAGACCGTGGGTATGGAAGGTCAACTGTACTATTTACAACTACTCCAAAGAAAGGAAATACTTAGGTGAAAATCTAACCAAACCTATTTAGGATTTGTATGAGGGAAAGTCTGCAATGCTGGTGGAAGATATCAAAGATCTAAATAAATGGAGAGACCTGCTGTGTTCATGGATTAGAAAATTCAACATATTCAAAATGGTAACTCTCCCCAAATTAATACATAGGCTTAATACAATTCCTATCAAAAGTTCAGCAAGGTTTTTTTATCCTGTCCACCACATGGGCCTTGCACTGCAGGAGATACTGGTTCTATGACCTGACACTCTGCCCTACAATAATGTAAATCATTTCAAGAGAATTACCTTGTTTATCATCAGAAGAAAAGAGCAAGGCTGACCTAGAACTTGGCTGCTAAGCAGGCTGCTGGCATCACTCACTGCCTGAGTACCTAGTGCCCACACACAAGCTTCAAAAGGTTTGCAAACAAATTCATGCCTCAGAAAAGTGATACTTCATGATTTTAAACTATGGTCTTAGGATCAGCAGCATCACATTCCCCAGGAGTTTATTAGAAATGCAGGCTGAGACTGTACCCTACTCCCTACTGAACCAAAATCTGCATTTTAACCAGTCTCCAGGTAATTCACATGTGTGTTAACGTTTGAGAAGCACTGGTCCAGAGACTATGTAGTGGTTCTCATCATCCTTGGCTGCTCATTAGAATCACTGTTGTTAAATTTTATTTTCAAATAATTTCAGATTTACAGAAGTTATAAAACAGTGCAGTGAACTACCATATGAAATCAAGAGTCCTCATGACTTTGATTTGGTTTGTGACTATAGCTTTAGAAATCATTTTTTCCCCTCTCTCTATATACCTCATAGACTCAGACTTTCCTCCTGATAATCATTAAGCCCTGAGGCTGCAGAAGACCTAACAGTCACGAGGTCTGGATCTCTGGCAGGCTAAAGATAATATCTTGACCTAAGTTATGTTACAGCTCCTGAGCCGTAAGGTGGAATGGCCCTCTGGCTACTTTTCCATGAAACCAGACAGACAGAGAGACAGACAGACACTGGAGCAGACCTCAGAGCTGTCTTCAAGACACAAAGAAATGATTTAGTATCCTTATTTCACTTCCAACTAATCAGCTTTTAACAGGACTGGAACCCCTAACCAAAAGTGTCTTGTGATTTTGCCCTATGTAATCTGTAACTTACATGCCACCGGGGAGTTGGGTCTTTTAAGAGCGCGAGCTCAGCTATAGACCAGATTGGACAATCATATAATAATAAATTATATGATCTTTCCTTTCTCCACTGCAAACCCCGGCTTGTTATTTCTTTTAGTCAGTGCATGTAGGAAGATGGACTCATGTGTTGGGGTTCAATAACACATATGCCCTCCACTCAGCCTTCCATATGTATTTATACAGCCTTCCATAACACAATTATGAAAATTAAGATACTTACATTGGCACAATGCTATTAAATAAGCTTCAGCATTTTTTGAATTTCACCAGTTTTTCCCCTAATGTCTCCTCTCCGTTTTTGTTTCAGGAATCAACCCAGGATCCCACATTTAGTTGTCATATCTAGTTAGTCTCTTCCAAACTGTTCTCAGTCTTCCTCAGTCTTTCATGACTTTCAAATTTTTGAAGAGTACCAGTCAATTGTTTTGTAGAATATTCCTCAGTTTGGGTTTGATGTTTTTCTATGATTTGATTTGATTGTATAATTTGGCATGTACTCACAAGGAGTGCATGATGTTAATATGTCTTATTATTAATGATATTAACCTTAATCACTTGATTAAGGCAGTTTCTCCACTGTAAAGCTACCATTTTCTCCTTATAGTTAATAAATCAATTAGGGGAGATACTTGGACACTATGCAAATATTCTGTTTCTCCTCAAACTTTCATCCATTACTTTTAGTATCTGTTGGTGGATATTGCTTGCAACAATTATTTCTTTGCTGTTCCAATATTGGTTATCTATTTATTAATTGAAACTCTGTAAGGAAGAGCTGTTTATTTCCACCATTTATTTATTGAGTTATTCATTTGTATCAGTTTGGGCTCATGGAAATTTATTTTAGTCTATTTTTATTCATATTGTTACTCAAATTGTTCCAGCTTTGGCCAATGGGAGCTCTTTCAGATTGGCTCCTGTGTCTTTTGACTTTCATAAGTTTTTAAGGACTTAATAGACTTTATTTTTAGAATAATTTTATAAAACTGAACAATTGCACACAGTACACAGAGTTCCTGTATACCCTTCAACAGCTTCCCCTAATGCTAATATCTGATATAGCCATGGCATATTTGTCAAAAGTAAGAAATCAACATTGGTGCATTACTCCAAACTTTATTTGAATTTTGCCAATTTTTCCACTATCCTTTTCCTACTCCAGGATCCAATCCAGGATACGTGTTGCATTTAGGCTTCTATCCCTTTTTTAGCACTTTCTTACATACCACCAGGTGCTCCAGACTTATATTTTCTCTGCCCAGCTTTGGAATAGACCACTTCTCTAAGGAGTCCCACCCAAGGAGTTTTGAAAAATCCCAACGCCAGGGCAGCGCCCTAGATTGATTAAATCAGAATCTTTGGCTGTGATATTCTGGCATTTGTAATAGTTTTAAAAGCTCCCCCAGATGATTCCAATACATAGTTGAGACTGAGAAACCACTAATCTAGACCTAACTTCTGGTGGCCAAAGAATAGTTAAAACTGAACAATAAATCCCCAAATGCCAAAAGACTTAAATGTATTTCCCAGCAGGCTCTTATGTTCCCTGAAGACAAAGGACTTTGTTTTATTCATCTCTAACCAGCACCTAGTCCAGAATCCAGCACATAGGAGGTACTCAGAATGCAAAATGAATGAAAACTAAACAAGTAGACCAAGCTTTGGCCTGACTTCTGTTTTTCTAATCTTGTCCACCTTAAATTAGACTTTTTTGCTGCCCTGAGGTTTATGTTGAACATATATTTCCTAAAAGCTTGAGTCATTGACAAAGGTTGTACACCATAAAGCCCTTGGGCAAAACTTCCAGGCAGAAATCACCTCTCCAAATGAAAGGCCCTGCTGACTTCCCCCAACTGGGTCTTCTGTCAATGACCCCCATTTGGGACCTCCTCTGCCACCTTTACTTTCAATAGCCCTTATGGCAAATGCATCAGAAAAGGTAGCACCATCTTCTTTATTCCCTTTACTTGATCCCTCTCGTCCTTTTCTGACCTACTTCAATGTCTCAGCTTCTTCTGCACAGAATTACAAAGGGCACAGGCTCTGGAGTCAACCAAACCTGAGTCAAATCCCAACTCTCCCACTTACTAGATGTATACACTTGGGCAAGTAACTGAATCTCTTTGAGTCTTTGTTTCACAGTGTGTAAAACGGGGATATTACCTACCTTGCAGGACTAATGTGAGAACTTAAGAGAACACTTTTGCTAATCTAAGATAACAATGTGTGCTCAGAAATGGCGCTGTGATTGTCATCATTGTTCTTATTATTGGTAGTGGGGATCGATTTCCTAAATCACACACTATTATTTGGAAGGGATAGGGCAAGGCAAATTAATTCTACAAAGGAGAGCAAGAACTCTACCCATCTCTCCAGAGACCTAGAGTAACTAACAGAAGTTTATTTAGAATTTGCAGAATTCATCTACACAGTCCAGAGGAAATGGTCAAAACTGCATAAAGGCAAACCAAGGACTGGGACTTCTGGTCCAGGTGGCAGCATAGGTAAACATGGCTCACCTCCTCACACAACCACATCAAAACTACAACTAAATTATAGAATAATCATCACTCAGAACTGTCAGATATCGAGTTGAATGAAAGTCTGATAACTACAGAACTAAAGAAAGCACATCCATCCAGACTGGTAAAAGGGGTGGAGAAGTGGAACGAACTGGTCCCACATATACATGTGGTGCATAAAACTTCAGGAGAGATATCTTGGGAGCAAGGCGTCCCAGCCCCATACCAGGCCCCCCAGCCCAGGGTTCCAGTGACAGGAAGATAAGTCCCCATAACTTCTGGCTTCAAAAACCAGCAGGGATTGAGTCAGTGGAAGAAACTGCTGGAGCTGGAGGCTGAAGCAGTTCCTCTTAAAGAACCCACACATGGACTTACTCAGACTCACTCCCTCTGAGCTCCAGCACCAGGGTAGCAGCTTGAAAGGCACCAGTGGCATACAGGGAGGAACTGAAGTGTCTGGCATCAAGGTGGGAGCTGGTAGAGAGCATTCTCCCTGACAGAAGGGAGGGCAGAGGCCATTGTCCCTTTTCTGAGCCTTCCCCCCACAGAGCCACAGAGCCGGCAGGTGGGTACCATATCTGAGACTCCATCAGCCTGGATAACACTGTTTGTCTGGCCCTGAAGATCCTCTGAGGCTCCATCCCACCCACCACACAGCTGTTAACAGAGGCCTTTTCATATGAATGGCTGATCTTGGCTCATGCTTCACAACTTCCTAAAACCTCTCAAACAAGCAACAGCCGGCCTCAGTGAGCTCCCAACCCCCATACCTCTTGCTAAATCACCCCAGGCACAGTACTAGCAGCAGCCAGCCTAGATTCACAGCTTGATTTGCCTGGGAATCCCCAAGCCTAGCACAAGTAGCAGCCATCTCAGATTGCACTATAGCTCAGGCAGGGTTGCTCCAGGCAAAATACAGGTGGGGGCTGACCTTGGCCTGAACCATCCAGAAAACCCAAGAGTCTACACACCCAGAGGACTGCTACAGACCACATTGGAGCACCACCACCCTGCCTCTTCACAGCTGATCCTCCATGGAGGGCAGAGGGTGGTCATAAGTGGTCACAGCCAGTCCTTGCAGCTGACTGCCCTGGGTAAATCCTTCCCATTGACCTGACAACAGCAGCCAAGGCTCAACTACAACAGGAGGATATACTCAGTCCACAAGAAGGGCGCACCTCGAGTACCAAGCTTGGGTCTTGGGGAGGCTGTACCACTGGACCCTACAGGACACCTACTACATTAGGCCATGCTACCAAGACAGGGAATCATAGCAGCTCTACCTAATACATAGAAGCAAACACAGGAGAGCTGCCAAAATGATCAGACAAAGAAATATGGCCCAAATGAAAGAACAGGTCAAAATTCCAGAAAAAGAACTAAACAAAACAGAGATAAGCAATCTGTCAGATGCAGATTTCAAAACACTGGTTATAAGGATGTTCCAGGAAATTAGTGAGAACCTCAACAGTGTAAAAAAGATCCAGTCAGAAATGAAGGAGACACTAAGTGAAATAAAGAACAATTTACAGGGAAACAACAGTAGAGTGGATGAAGCTGAGAATCAAATCAATGATTTAGAACATAGGAAGCAAAAAAAACAAACAAACAAAAAAACCAATCAGAACAACAAGAAGAAAAAAGAATCCAAAAAAAAAAGCAGGCTAGTGTAAGCAGCCTCTGGGACAACTTCAAGAGGTCCAACATTCATATCATAGGGGTGCCAGAAGGAGAAGAGAAAGAGCAAGAAATTGGAAATCTATTTGAAAAAATTAATGAAAGAAAACTTCCTTCATCTGGTGAAGGAAATAGACATGCAAGTCCAGGAAGCACAGAGAGTCCCAAACAAGATGGATGCAAAGAGGCCCACTCCACATCATAATTAAAATGCCAAAGGTTAAAGATAAAGAATCTTAAAAGCAGCAAGAGAAAAGCAGAAAGTTACCTACAAGGAGTATCCATAAGACTATTGGCTGATTTCTAAAAAAAAAAAAAACAACAAAAAAACAAAAAAACAAAACTTTGCAGGCTAGAAGGGATGGCAAGAAATATTCAAAGCCATGGAAAGCAGGGACCTACAGTCAAGTTTGATCTACCCAGCAAAGATATTACTTAGAATTGAAGGGCAGATAAAGAGTTTCCCAGGCAAAAAAAAAAAAAAGCTGAAAGAGTTCATTATCACCAAATCATTATTATTTGAAATGTTAAAGGGACTTATTTAAGAAAAAGATCAAAACTATGAACAACAAAATGTCAATAAATACATATCTATCAACACTTGAATCTAAAAAACAAACTAAGCAATGAATAACAGAGACAGAATCATGGATACAGAGTGTTTTGATGGTTGCCAGATGGCATGGGTATGTGACGGAATGGGTGAAGAGGTGAGGGGATTAAGAAGTACAAATAGATAGTTACAGAAGAGCCATGGGGATATAAAGTACAGTATAAGAAATAGAGTAGCCACCTAACTTATATGCATGACCCATGGACATGAACGATGGTGTGGGGACTACCTGAGGGAGTGGGGAGTGCTGGATGGAGGGGGGTAAAAGGGGAAAAATTGAGGCAACTGTAATAGCATAATCAATAAAATATAATTTTAAAAAACTGCATAAAGGCAACCTCAGCTAAAGCAATTATCTGCTGACACCATCATTTGTTTACATAACCAACATTTAGTAACTAACATGGGATGCGGGCACACTGACACCTTCAAAGTGCTTTTGCTTACATCATCTCATTTAACCCTTTTCAACCTTGAGGTGTCCATTTGGACCATTTCACAGATGCAGAAACTGAAGTTATATGATGATATAATCACTGAGCTAGTAAGGCAATACACACATACAGGTCTTTCTGGCTCTGACATCCTTGTGGATCTACCATTTTTTTCTTTCTTTTTTAATACTTTTAAATTTTATTGTAGTGTACGTATATAGGTATCAGAAGAACATACTCAACTCTAGGTCTGTTTGAAACACAAGTTATCAGGAAAAGGCTTAAAAGACCAGATTGCCTCACTGAATAAAATGTCAAATTAAAAAATGCTGGCCTTTGTCCTGGCCAGGTATCTCAGCTGGTTAGGGTGTTGCCCTGTCGTCCTGAAGCAAGTTGCTGGTTCAATCTCCCATATAAGAATCAACCAAGGAATCTAGAAATAGGTAGAACGGCAAATAGATGTTTTTCTCTCTCACAAATCAATAAATTTAAAAAAATTAATTTAAAAATGCTGGCCTTTCCCCTTCTCATTTGGCCCCCTCATCTCCTTTTGGCTTCATAGAGGAATGCTTCCCTGCAACTGGTTTGTCCCACCAACTAATCAATCATTCTACTGACTAACCAATCAGGCAACATTCTTAGCCTATGTAATGGACTGTGGGGGCATCAGGAAAGGTTCCCAGGCCCTGCCCTCAGGTCAATGCCAGAAACAGAACCAACCAAAGCAGAATAAATGAGGTCAGTGTCAAAGGAGAGAGAAGTCTGGGAAGGATCTGGGGGAGGAGGGAGCCATCTGGAATGATGATGGGAAGATGAGCTTGGGATGGGGAAAGGAAATAGAGATGGTACTTCTGGTCAGAAATTATGAGGGTGTAAATGCCAACTGTGAAGACAGCAGCCACCTGTGGTCCACATTTGTTTTCAAGTAGTAGTGAAAAATAGAATCAGAGCCTGAATATGTTGGATCATGAACAAACAGCAGATTTGAACACCATGTGCTGAGCAATTAGGAGCTTTGAAGGTTTTTGAACTAGGAAGTGACACCGTAAATTTAATGTCTAAGCAAGCTGTAAACATTTGCAAACTCCTTGGCACTGATTTGTTGCCTGGTTTCAACTAACTAGAATAATTACTTCTCAGTGTTAAAAAATAAATAAAAATTAAAAAGCCAGAAAGTTCTCAAGTCTCCCACTGATAACGACAAAGTGCCTAGTACCTTGGAGTATTAAAATTAGAAATTTCTCTTAAATGTGATTTGACCTGAAGAAACGTCAAAGGCTACAGAGCTGTGGTTTTTGAAACAATAAAGCATGTAGGGACAAGCATCCAGGAGTGAAGCAGAGAAAATTACATAATCTTACTGGCGGGGAAAATGCCCCAAACCAAGTGTTTTTTTTCAGTGCTATCCTATCTGACGGCTACCTTTCTGCAGTGATCAGGAGAGATACCCAATTTTTATGTCTTGTCCCCAGTACTAAGGAAAATTATGCCTTTTTATTCATTTCTGTTTTGTCGGATCTTTACTCTATTTCTTGTCCGTACAGTTAGCACCTCCGATGCACACACAGGGACTGAGATAACTATGCTGCAACTTTTCAAACCAGATAATGAGACCAACAACATGCATGGAGCTCTGCTAACATTCAGACTATTTGTTTTGATGCTTTATCTTTTTAGATTGTTCTTTGGACATTAGGAGAGAGATACCCAGACAGAACGCCGGCTTTTTCTTTTCTTTAGGATGAAGGGATGGATGTTTAAGAGGTGAGAAACCTTTTTAAAAGCAGACTTACGATGCTCTATGCTTCTATAATGCAACCCCAAACCCTGGGAAAGTATTTTTCACCTTCTTAACCTATATTCAAATCCCAGTCTATTAGCTATATTCTAATTCATACTTACCTATGAGCAAACATGGAATCAAGGGGTAGAAAAACCACATGATAAGACTTGTTGAGATTTCTTCTAGAATCATCATGAGGGGCTGTGTGTGGCAGACTCAGCTTGACCTGGAACATTGTTTCCTTTCACAGTGAAACATTCTGTCCATCCCAGCCATCCTTGCTTCAGAACGTAGATGCTGGAGCTGTCTGAGATGTTGTGCAGCCTGAATTGTTCCGGAAACAGGAGCCAGCACAGACAGCTCAGAAGGGGAGGGCTGTGTAGCACCCTCCCTTCTGCCCAAACCCAGATATTGCATCAGGGGGAGTGGCCTAGGGGAGTTCCAGAGAAAAGGTAACTGGGGAGCTTGAGAATCTGCCTGGGGGAAATACCCTGGACAATAGGCTTTGTCCTGGAGGATCCTGCATGTCCCTAGAAACCCAACTGGAGCGAGCAGGCAGGGTTATCTTGCCCTCTGATCGAGCAGCTGTCCTCTTCCATGTCTCCATCTTGTGAGTTCATTCAGGCTGGGTACTGACTGACTAGCTCTTTTTGCTACTACATATTCACTTCAAAAAGAAAAGTAGAAAATCTAAAAAAAATGTTTTAATATCTTTTAAAAAGTCAGGAAGTAAAGAACACTATGTAGCTTCACATTCACTTACATTTGCAAAAAGGAAACCTGGAAGGAGATACAGAAACTAACAAGATTGGTTATCTTGGGCAGAGGGAGTGGGAACTGGGAAGATGAAGAAAAATGGGAATGAGACTCTTCTCGATATTTTTTGTTTGTTTTGGGGTTTAAAATTTTTTTTATTGTGGTAAAATACACATAACATAAAATTTACCATCTTAATCATTTTTAAGCACACAGTTCAATGGTATTAAATACATTCACATTGTTGTGCATCCATCACCAGCCCTCATCCATCCTCATAGCTCCTTACCTTGTAAAACTGAAACTCTATGCCCATTATACATTAACACCCCATTAACCCCTCCCCCTGCCCCTGCGACCACCACTCTACTTTCTGTCGCTATGAACTTCACTACTCTAAGTACCCCCTGTAAATAGAATTATATAGTATTTGTCTTTCTGTGACTGGCTTATTTCACTTAGTATCATGTCCTCAAGGTTTAACCGTGTTGTAGCTCACTGCAGAATTTCCTTCCTTTTAAAGGCTAAATAATATCCCATTGATGTATATGCCACATTTTGCTCATCCGTCCGTACATCAGTGAACAGTTGGGTTGCATCCACATTTTAGCCATCATGACAAAGGCTTCCATGAACATGCATGTACCAATCTCTTTTCGACACCCTGTTTTCTATTGTTTTTGGTGCTGTATATTTTTATAGTTTGATTACTGAACCATGTGAATGTATTATTGAAAAACTAAAAGGAACTTTAAAAATTAGAAGGAAACCTTATGATAGGGTTTGGCCCCTTAAAATGTCAGCTTTTTAAGGACACTAGAACAGTTTATATGTGCAAATGCATTAGCGAAAAGAATATGGGTTTTATAGTACAGCAGATTTTGGTTTCAGTTTAGGAATTTATTTGCAATGTACCCTTGGGAAAATGAATTGCTTATTCATTCAAAATTCACTAAGGGCCTACACTATGTTCTAGATCCTGGGAATTCAATAGCTCCTGCCCTCCTCAACTACTCCTCAAGAACTCCTCAACTAGTAGAGAAGATGGACATGAGAATAATCATAAATTGTTATTGAAAAGGTGACAGAAATATTCACAAGGGAATAGGGGAGCATTAAGAAGAAACACCTAACCCAGCAGAGGGGATCAGAGAAGGCTTCCTGGAGGAGATAACTTTTGGGCTGAGTATTAAACACTAAAAAAAATTAGCCAGGCCTGGTGTGTTTATAGAAAACCATAAGAAGTTTGGTGCAATTGAAGAGCAAGTTGGGAGTGGCAAGAAATGGGGTCCAAAGTCAGATAGAAACAGGATTCCAGAGAGCTTTGAATGCTTTGTTGTGGAGCTTAGAGTTTATCCTTAGAGTTTAGAGCAATGAGGCTTAGAGAGCAATGTAGGTCAAAGAAGGGGTTAAGCTCAAATCTGATCATGTCATTCCCTGCATTTGAGCTTTAAAAAGTTTATGACTAGGATAGAGAAAACAGTAAAAGGGGCCAGACCAGAGGAAGAAGGGCCAGGAAGGAGCTATGTCTGCCGGCTAGGTAAGAGATATTGTTGGTTTCCACTAGGTTTCTCCACGTCTGCATAGAGAAGTGATCAAATCCACAGGATGGAGGTGGAATTGACAGCTCCTAAATACTGTACGAATTGGGAGGGTGCAGGGGGAGGAGGCAAATGTGACTTTCAGGTTCCAGGTTTGAGTAACTGGGTAGATGGCAGCACCTCAGAGAAATAATGAAAAGGAAAAGGATGGGGTGAGGCCAGGACCCGCAGGGCTGAGGGTGGTACAGAAAAAGTTTGCAAGTATTCAGCTTGATACACTTGAATCTGAGGTACAGGCAGGGGGGCCCCAGCATGTAAAGAATCTTTGTTTCAAGTTTATGGGAACCCCTCCCCCTACCTTTAGCATTTCAGTGGTAGCTGAGATCAGGAAGTGGGTGGAACATTCAAGAGTATGTGGATTAAAGAGGGTGTGAATGTGACTCTGGAGAAGACTCACATTTAAAGACCAGCATAAGAGAAAAGAAATAGGGTGATATGAGGGTTAAAAATGGGTCAGAGAGGTGGTCCTGGAACAAACTATGATCCTGGAAATGAACGATGGAGTGCTCATCAAGCAGGAGTGTAGAAGGGTGAGTCATTCAGTTAATCATTGAAAAATGTCCCCTGGATGATCATTTGCAATCTCAGTAAAAGGAATTTCAGTGGAGAATCTGAATCCAAAGCTAGATAGCTGTAGGATGAGGAATGGATGTGAAAAGTAGTACACTTCCAATGTGTTTCAAAGTGAAGGGGGAAGAAAGCAATTCCAAGAGCCTCATTTCTTTCATTTAAAAAATAGATACAATGATGTCTTATATAATAGTTAAGGGAATTAAAGAACGCTGACAAAGCACATTAACACAGTGCCAAGAACACAGATCTTCACAAATGCTGTATTAACCATTTATTATTATTAATAACATGAGCAGTAAGTACATTAGGGATAATTTGCTCTGACTGGCTGGCCTTTTGCTGGCCGCCCCTGGATCAGCAAAAAAAAAGCTTCCAGTTGTTATAAATAACTACTGGAGGGTCGTAGTTAAAAGCATGGGCTCTGGAGCCACTGTCTAGGTTGGCATCCAAGGCTCTGCCACACTTACTAGTTTGTGTGTGTGTGTGTGTGTGTGTGTATGTAAGACAAGTCATTTAAAAGTCTGTTTTAGTGTCCTCATCTATAAATTGGAGACAGTTATAAAGTACTTAATTCACAGGGCTGTTGTGAGAACTAAGTGAATGGTACACTCAGAACAGGACCTGGCAAAGTAAGTATACAGCAAATGCTAGCTGCATCTCTATTACAGCATGACCCATGGACATGGACAACAGTGTGGTGATGGCCTGAGGTGGGGTCTGGGGTTGGGTGAAGGTGGGCAAAGAGGGAAAAAGTAGGAACACTGTAAAAGCAAAAACAATAAAAAAGAAAAGAAAAACACTTGTTGCATGCCCTTCTTGATTCCAGCACTGTGAGTCAGTGGCCTTATTTGTGCCATGACCTCTGGTCACCAGCTGCTTGTATAGTTTCTCACGGCTCCCCCGGTGTCAGATCCTGGCTCCTCCTGACTTTGGGTCTCGACACACCCCAACTTGTAGTGCTTCATACATGCTGGCCTCAACATCTGCCCCCATCTTACTCTTGTTCTCCCAGTCCTGGTTTCCTGATTCCTCTCTCCTAAATGCAATTCTCCCAGTTTCCACACATTAAAAGCTAACAATAAAAGCCAATGTGTACTGGATATCTACTATGTGCAAGGAACTATCCTAAAGGTTTTCCAGGATTATATGCATTTCCACATTTTATACAACAGACTTGCAAGGTAAGATTTGATTCCCAACTTTTCAGATGACACAGGGCTCAGAGAAATGGACTTACTGTTTATCAGATATATCAGGGATGGAAATAATTCCAGCCAAGGTCTTCCCAGTATCAAGTTCTTTGCACTCACCTTACTGCCTCCCAATTAGTGTAATAGGGCTAGAGGTGTTGGGCTAGAGGTCCCTGTGAACCTCAGCTTGGGGGTGGGGGAAGCAGATGGCCATTGAGAAGTACTCTGCATATCTATGGCAACTTGGCCAGCTTAAGAGGTATCTTAAAAAACTGGTGCTCAGGGCCAGGGAGATGGGCATGACTTTGACTAGTGATGTTGCCTTGGGGGGGGGGGGGGGGGGGGGGGGGGGGGGGGGGGGGGGGGGGGGGGGGGGGGGGGGGGGGGGGAGAAGGAGCAGAGTTTACAGCGTCTGCTTGAAGCTGGGAGGTGGTTCCCATTACAGTGCCTACACAGAAGCAGAAAGGTGGTTCACCTGCATCACAGGGCCATGCCTGCCCAGAGTCATAATGGCAGCAGAGAAAGTGTGAACTGTACAAAGAACTGGCAGATGCAACCCACTGTGGGAGGAGTCAGAAACGGGGTCGCGCTGGAAGTTCTGGGTCAGAATTTATACCAGACATGGCAGCCACAGGAGGTCTCTGCCATGTGGTTTGGGAAGGAGTAGCAGCAGGTCTGCCCCCCACCAGCCCACCATGAGGTCTGGTGTGTAAGGTGTCCTGCAGTTTTGGATTAAGAACTGGAGAACACAGTGATGGATTAGTGGCAGATGCCTGAAGCCAGAACTGTGACCGGGAATGCTGAGCCATGGACTTGTTTTTCTGAAAGATGGTATTTCTGACTGGCATATTCTGAAACTGGCCTGGTTTGGCAAAAATGAAACTCCTGGAAAAATGAAACTATTTCCCCTCACTGGCAAAGGGGGGCAGGGCCGTGTGTTTGTGGGTATTTTAAAGGGAGTGGGACTTAATGACAGAATTCTGCCATTATTCTAAACCTGTATAACTTTAAAATAAATACTTCCTTTCCTTTTCACTAAACTCTGGCATTGGGAGTCACACTTCTTGACAGTGGGCAATCGGACCCCCAACTGTTTCAGAACTGCATAGGCTGGAGCTCTGTAACATTAGCACCAAAAGAGGGCTTACAATGTGTATGAGGGCACAAAAGAGTGATCCGAGATTAGCAAAGGCTTTGGAGAGTAGACAGGCCTCGACATGGAGTTCCAAGGATGTACCTGTTTAGATTTGGGTAGGAGAGATGCATTCACATTTCAGCATTCCAACTGGGAGAATGACATGAGCAAGGCCCAAGGATGGAAAAGTTGAAGGGAATACCAACTGAGGAAGAAAAGAAAAAGGAAAGGTAAGTAAACAGAAAATGAGAGAAGACGACTCATTTAGCTATGCTGTGGGGGAATGAGCATTGATCACCAAACCTGGAGGTCTTAAGACAGCTCCCTACCTGGGAATGTGTCCCTGTCAAGATGCCCCTGCTCAGCACTGCCATGCTGACTAGGCAGTATAGGCTGGCAATTCTTCACAAGCCACTGCAAGGAAAGTCTCTGTCTTAGGCGCTGCACACCTCCTCAGGGGCACTGAGGAGTAATGTTATCTGCCTGACACAGCTTTTGAATGACAGTCTCTCTCAAGACAAGTTCATGACAATGCACTCAGACCATCCACCTCTGCACGGGCCATGCCATTGGATGAGGACTTCTGGAGGGCTGTGCTCACCTGCTGGCCTGTATCCTTGCCCGGAATCCCTAACTCTGATCTCATGTTTCTCTCCTACCTTTGAGGTACTTCCCTTTTTATACCTTCTCATCAGCTGGTTGTGATCTCCACTTGTTTACGAAACATGCCAGAACCAAATTATCCTCTAACCCGTTGCCTGCACTTCTCAGGTTAATTTCTACTGCCTTCCAGAGTTGAAAGATAATTTATTCTGAAGATGAACTCCTGGAAAAATGAAACTATTTCCCCTCATAAGCAGGTACAGTCTAGAAATAGGGATTTTCCCCTATTACACTATTTGCTGTTTAAATATTTTATATTTAATTATGGAAGGAAAAGCAAGATGCAAGGTTTTTATTAAGTGGGAAAGAGTAAGCAGATTGATGCAAGAAAAAGCACTCTGAACCTCGTCCTAAGGGCCAGGACTGGAATGAAACAAGACCAGTAGGGCACAAATTTGAAGCAGTCACTCTCAGGGTTGTACAAGCGCAGGCTAGGTCCTGGCCCTGGCACAGACTACGTACATTGTCAATCACTCTGTTCGAAAAACCCTTCCTTGCCCTACCTGAGCACAGAATAGTTCTGGACCCTTTACCCAGATTTGTAAGTATATTTAGTTGTAACCCACTGTCTCAATTATGTATTTTTTGTTACAGAGTATTTAAGCAGTGGAATTCCCTGTATCTTAGATTCTTCAAGCTCCTGCTTCCAATGAGTCTGCTCAGATATAATTTCCACACACTGTCAAGCTTTAGTTTTCAGGGTTCTTGTAGCCCTTTTATACTTCCTCTGAATGTACTAGTTTTCAGTTTCCTCCCTAGTTTATTGTCTGGCCGCCAGTGCAGAATTTAACCTCCCTTACATTCTTTTCCTTAGGGTGTGATCAAATAAATCCCCCAAGTGTGTCAAACTGTCTTCTTTCCTTCAGTCATAACTATTTTTTTTTCCCGTGAACATTCCCCAACAATTCTTAAGATGCAGAATCAGACTTTATTCAGAATAGCCCGTTGCAGTTAAAATTTCTACATTTAAGTAAAACAAATACCATTTTATTCAACTTTAAAATCTGAAAATCTGAAATAATGCTCTGCAATAGTGAAGATCTTAACACAATTTTCAAATGACTTGCATTGCTCTATTCGCTCAACCAGTGGTTTAATCCTAGTCACCAGTAATTCTTGCATCTGGAGGGCACAATATGCTCAAAGGTCAATTTTATCAGAGGCCTCTTTTGATTACTTTATACAAATTAACACCCTGTCACTCTCCAACCCCCTCGACCGGCTCTATTTTTTTTCTTCAGGGTAGTTCTCCATTAGGCATTGCATCACTAGAAATCTAAGTTTTATGGCAGCTTTGGACACTTTTGTCTATTTTCATGATCATATTGCTAAGTTAGAAGTGTCTGTCACCTGAGCAATCAAGTATTTTAGGTGAATTGATCGGATGGTTGGATGCTAGACAAAAATCTTGAACAGCTATTTAAATACAGACACATAGATCTAACAGTTCAAAAAATACTTTTTCATCGTGACACCAAGCAATTAGCATATGTCCTAATAAAATCAGTATTTTTCTATAACATCCCCCTTTATATATAATCTAGAAAACACATCAAAACGTTTGTTTGGCATTAGTTGCTCCTAGAAAAGACATGCTTATTCAAGGACTGTTACTTTCTTCCATAAGGGCTTAAAACAAAAAAATCAACTAATAACCACTCCTGTGTTTAGCACAAAATAAAGAACAATTCAGTCTCATTCTGCATTCCACCTGTCTCCAAAATTTCCCAAAGGCTATCTGCAAATTTTCTACATGGTCTAAGATATAAATTATTTGAGTCCAGAGATTTATTTAAAGCAACTAAGTATTTTAACCTTACATGTCTATTTTCAGTGGTTGATTTATGTTTGTTTTCCTGTTTTAAAGTCATTATCATTACATGAGATACAAGAAAACATGAAAAAATTGAGTTGTCTTTGTCTTCTATAGTTATACATACAAATAAAATTTGCAACATTATTTCAAAATACTGAGACCAGCTTTCCTATGAACTGTAAAACATCTTAAGCCCTGGCCAGTGTGGCTCAGTTGGCTGGAGCATTGTCCTGTGCACCAAAGGTTGCTGGTTCAATCTCCGGTCAGGACACATAGCTAGATTGCAGGTTTGATCCCTGGTTGGGTCATGTGTGGGAGGCAACCAATTGATGTTTCTCTCTCTAAAAGCAATAAAAAAAATGGCCTTGGGTGAGGATTAAAACAAAAAAAAAAGCTTAAAAAGTAATTTGAGTGGAAACATTTAAAAATTTGCCAGTCCAATTGGTAAATGCAATGTTTGTGTTAAGCCATTGCAGCCGTCAAGCGAATTCTGAAATATTTTATATAATGAAAGTGCTCAGGCTGGCAAACATATTCTCAAAACACTATAGTTGAAAACACTTACCTGTGTGAATACGGCCAATGATAACTGAAAAACTCCTGCTCTTCAAAACCTCACCAAACCTGATTTAGGTGTGCTACCCATTGAACAAACAAGTCTCAGCAAACTGTATACTTTCAGATTAAAGAACACTTTGTTAACTAGAAACATGTATTTTGGTTCCTTGGTCACTTGGTTTAGGTTATGTAACAGCAAGAAATTAGGGTGTATAATACGCACAGTATGCTGGCCTTAAGCGTTTAGATGACAGTCATATAAACTTGCTAAACAAGTTTATCAGAAGAGAGGAACTTCCTAACTTGCCTTGCAATAGAAATCAAATAATGGTTTCCGCCAGAAGCAGTGATGTGGCATTTTTTAGAGTTCACTGCATGCTGTTGAGAACATAAAATTAGGATGTCACCTACCTAATATATCAAATGTCCTTTAGCCATTTGGAAAGTTAAAAGATCTATATAAACACAAGATTACAAAGAACCCCCTTATCTTGTAGCAAAATATTAAAGTGGAAAAGTTTAAGCATGCAATAATGCTATAATTCTAACTTATTGATTTGGACATTGCATTTGAAGTGTTTGTGACAAATGGTAGTTTTCAGATTCCAAACCAAACTCTCCATATTACTGGTAATACAGAGCAACAGTAACTGCATTTGGATATGCAAAGTAGAATAAGGACTGGGAAGCTCTTTTTACACTGATTTTCCCCCAGGTGTATTGGTAAAAATAAGGGGACTGTGGCTAAGTTCTATATGATAATCACCTTGTGGGAATTCATCTCCAGTGTTGTCAGCTACTCATTCTTCGGGGGAAACCGGAACTCTGTATTTCATGTGATATGCCCCAATTCTCAAATGTCAATCACTTTTTAAAATCACTCTGTGGCAGAACTGTTTTGTTGTTCCCTGACCAGGATAACCTAGCCAAGATGGAGTGGGAAAGACTGAGAATATACAATGTAAATTCAGACTTCTCAGTAAGAAAAGGGGCTGGGCTTGCCTGAGAGGAAGAGATGCCTTTTCTTATTCTCACAAAGGTACCTGTAGACAGTAGTAGCCTGCTTCTTTGCAATCTCTGGATCAGACAGTAGGATTTCCAGTCAAGATGGAGGTGTAGGTACACATGCTTCATCTCCTCACGCAACCACAGACATTACAACTAAACCTCAAAATAAGTAACACTCAGAACTGTCACAAAAGCTAACTGTACGGAAGTCTGGTGACAATCAAGGATTTAAAAAAATTACATTCATCCAGACAGGTGGGAAGGGCAAAGATGGGTGGAGAGGTGAGGAGACACGGTGTGGCATGGAGAGGCGGTGGCAGAACAGGCACAGGCAGTCCCACATTCACACGTGATGGATAAAAATCGGGAGGGATACCTTGGGAGCGAGCAATCCCAGGCCCATAACTTCTGGCTGTAAAAACCAGTGAGGGTTGTGGCAGTGGAAGGAACTGCCAGATTTTCAGGCAACTCCACTTAGAGTCTACATGGTCTTAGAATGTACACAAACCCACCCACTCTGGGATTCACCACCAGGGCAACAGCTGAAAGGGTACCAGTCACATATGGCAAGTGGGTGAAGTGACAGGAAATGGGTCAAGTGCCAGGCAAACCTCCAGAAACCAAGCAGCAGCACTGTCTCCTTTTAGAATCCCCCGACCCCGCCACAGACCTGCAAAATGGTGAAGCAGGTTGCCCCACCCTGGCGATTACCAAAGACTCCACCCCACAGAATTTACATGTGCCTTTTCTACAATAGGCCATGCTACTAAGACAGGGAGTCAAAATAACTCTACCTAATACATAGAAATAAACACAGGGAGGCTGCCAAATTGAAGAGACAAAGAAATATGGCCCAAATGAAAGAACAGAACAAAACCCTAGAAAAAGAACTAAACAAAATGGAGATAACCAACCTATCAGACGCAGAGTTCAAAACACTGGTGATCAGGATGCTCAAAGAATGCATTGAGTATGGCAAAAACATGAAGAAATGAAGGTTACATTAAGTGAAATAAAGAAAAATCTACAGAGAAACAACAATGAAGGGAAGAAAGCCAAGATTCAAATCAATGATGTGGAACATAAGGAAGAAATAAGCATTGAACCAGAACAGCAAGAGGAAAAAAGAATTTAAAAAAGCAAGGATAGTATAAGGACCCTCTGGGACATCTCCAAACATACCAATAACCAAATCATAGGGATGCCAGAGGAAAAAGAGAAAGAGCAAGAAATTGAAAACTTATTTGAAAAAATAAGGAAAGAAAACTTCCCTAATTTGGCAAAGGAAATAGACATACAAGTCCAGGAAGCACAGAGAATCCTAAACAAGTTGGACCCAAAGAGGACCACACCAAGACACATCATAATTAAAATGCCAAAGATTAAAGATAAAGAGAGAATGTTAAAAGCAGCAAGAGAAAAGCAGAGTTACCTACAGGGGAGTATCCATAAGATTGTCAGCTGATTGCTCAAAAGAAACTTTGCAGTCCAGAAGAGACTGGCAAGAAGTATTCAAAGTGATGAAAAGCAAGGACCTACAACCTAGATTACTCTACCTAGCAAAGCTATCATTTAGAATGGAAGGACAGGTAAAGTGCTTCCCAAAATAAAGCTAAAGGAATTCATCATCACCAAGACATTATTACATGAAATGTTATCCCTGTAAGATCAAAACTATTATCATTAAAATGGCAACAAATTCACAGCTACCAATAACTGAATCTAAAAACACAAACTGAGCAAACAACCAGAACAGGAACAGAATCATACATATGGAGATCATTTGGAGGGTTATCACCTGGGAGAAGGAAGGGGGAGAATGGGGGAAAGGTACAGGGATTAAGAAAGAAGCTTAATTGGTAGGTACAAAATAGACGGGGGATGTTATTAACCGTATAGGAAATGGAGAAGCCAAAGAACTTATGTGCATGACCCATGGACATGAACTAAGAAGGAGGGGATTGCTGAAGGGAAGGGGGTACCAGGTGGAAGGGGACAAATTGGGAAAAATTGCGACAACTGTAATAGCATAATCAATGTATTTTAAAAAAGAATTACCGCATTAAAGGTGAAAATAATTTATGTGCCAATAAGGATGACTTTTTAATTTTTTATTTACTATATCTTGGGGGTGTTATTCTAACAACCCAAGTTGCTCATCTGCTAGGCCTTTATTCTTTCAGCAATGGTAATGGATTGCACCTAGCCTTCCTATTCTGTTTAGTGACTTATCTGCAATATAGCATCTTTAACAGTGCTAGGTGCCTGTGTTAACTGAGTACAATGAGACGTGTGGTATGTGAAAGATGTTTCATGACCAACTAACAGATACAGCCAATGATAGCTTTTATTTAATTAATACAAAGTTTGGAAAAACCTTCCTTCTTCCAAGATTTTGGAGAGGTTATTTGTAGAAGTGGGCTGGGCAGGGTTATGTGTGCTACATGCATTTAAATTGATAGTTAAGCATTTCCTCACAGGTGGATGAAAATTTCTGTAATACCATCCTTCCTAGAACTCTCTAGTTTAAAAACAAGCTGCACACTGATGGGAATGCATCATGACATTTAGGTGTACCAGGTTGGGAATAAGCAAATCTGGTTTCTAATATAATTCCTGCTATGTAGATAATTTCTAAGGTTGTTCTAGTTCTTACGAAAATTGCTTCAAGTAAAATTCATGCTTATAAAACCGGCCATTGCTATAAGGACTGGTTTAACACTTAAAAATTTGATAAAATGTCAAAATACAAAATTAAGTAGTTCCTAGTGAGGTTTTCATACCATAATAAGAATACACAGTAGATATCACTGGCACACATGGACTATCTGGGAATTCTCTAGTTATTATAAATCTAATTATGGCACAGAAATATGCATTTTGCTTCCAATGCTACTCTACTCCTAGCTACTTTCTCGAAATCCTT
>VMDR010006614.1:0-44585 GCA_007922815.1 Macrotus californicus
CCTAAGAAAGATATATGAATGTCCGTTATAAAGCCACAGAAGCTATTAGTTAATGTAGCTTGATTGGCCCAAAGTAGCATCAGAACACTGATTTTAAACACATAGAAATACATTAATCATATATAATTTTTAAATAAAGAAAAGATTGGGAACAATTAACCTATCACATAACTACTCCTGTGGAAGAGAAATTGAGGTCCGTGGAGGAAAAATACAGGCTTGGGCAAAGGGTTTACAGTTGTTTGTATGGAAAATAATACAATAATTAATAAATAAAACTACAAGAATAGCCTGTCTTTCACATACAACTGTAAATCCACTTCTGCCCCACCCTGTGTTTTGTACTTGGCGAGATCCAGACAGTGACTTTATTCCCTAATCTCAGGATCATTGTCTTTTCAGTTAATCTAGAAAGGAATTTGCATCCTGCTTTTGAAGCACAAAGTTCTCCATTCTCTACTTTCTACCACAGGTGTAGCTGCAAGCCCAATACCACTAGAATCACAGTGCATTCTTTTTTCCTACCAATTGTTTTTGGCGAATTTACTAGTAATTCACACAAAGCATTGGACTTTTGAGGGAGTTAGCTGAGCTTGGCAAAAAGCTTGTAGATGACAAGTTTAATGTTGTTCTTAAAATGATATAATTCCCAAGATTACCTAGTGATTTAATTAACTCATATTTTAAAAATATGGAAGCAGGAGTTGAAACTAGTGATACCCACTTATTTTTAATTAAATTTCTGAAAGCAATGGGCCTGGATCACTGGATGGGTTGTTATGTGTAACTCATGAGCCTTAAATAAGGAGCTTTTAGTATCTAATTTTTACATTAATAGAAGAAAGCTCACAATTTTTCTACAGCAGTAATTGCAAAAATATATACATTCTCTGGCATTACAGAGACACCACTGACGCCGAGCTCCGTATTCAGGGGATCAGACTACACACAGACAAGGAGCTGCTCAGAGCTACAGTCGCGTTCATCACCTAAACGTGATTCGTCACAGAATGTAAGAGTCTAAGCTATATTAATGTAGTAAGATTGGAAAACACATGTCTGATAAAATAGCCACAGAAATTTTGGGTTAATGCCATCTGAGTTACATTGACGTTAAACTGCAGAAGTTAAGAAAGGGCCAAAGTGTAGAGAAGAGCCTAATGTGTGTTTACTCAACAAGTACAGCCCATTCCACCCACTATACCAGATCCTGACAGTATGACGCAGACACGGTCCGTGTTCTACATTGACACACTAGTGCTGGAGATTTGAGGTGATAGCCCTATACCATACAGATTGAGGTTATCTGCTGGCTTGCTAGTCAGAGTAGGAAATGTATATGTACAATGTCAAGCAGGCGCTTGGTGACAGGAACTACCTGACAGCCTCATTAGGGAGCTGCTGCAATGAATGAAGCCCGTGTGTTCTTTTCTCTGCTCGCATCACTGAAGCTCCCTGTGACACAAAGAGTCTGGCTTTCCAACCATGACCCTGGTGCTCCCTCCGGAGTGCCTGACCACTCCCTCTCTCTCCACCGCGGCCCAGTGCTCAGGCGACCTTTCCCTCCACACTGTGTAAAGTCTCACTAGTCCTGATGCTTGCAGGCACTGGGCACTAGACATCCACAGGTGACTCCTACAGCCAGACTGCTGAGCTTCCCGGAGGTCTGGGTGTGCCTTCCCTGACAAGGTTGCTCTCACATTTGCTGGTAAAAAAATACTGGTGCATTGTGGGAAGCTGGGAGTCATTACCCCTCAAAGAAAGCTCATACAGCTTGCTCAGGAGATCAGTCTGGTCCAAGCACACCTCTTCCACAGACAATGGGGGAAGAGACTTGTCTTCTCCAGTTGTCCCCAATCCCAAAGAGTAGATGGGGCCTCGCTGCATCAGAGAAAAAGAGAATAGGAACACACATGTATAGAGTCTGAAATGAGGAAGACAGAGGAGCAGGGAGAGGCAATCTGGGATATAAGATGAGCCCCAAGTGAATCCTAGAGTCCTCCCAACAAAACTCTGAAAAATGAAGAATTAAATTCCTCAAGAGGCAGATGAGATCAGAGACAAAAGTATCCTTTTCAACCAGGGAACTCTGGAAAACTGATTCTTGATTTTGAAAATAAAACCATTTTTATTTGATTCAAAGGCATCTTCGGAGGGCAAGAGAAGTTTAATGTGTATACAGTGTGTTTGAAGACCTTTCTGGTGTCCAAGAAGCTCTCCTTTGGGGATCACAAGCTGGTTTATTACCCATTATCTGTAACACAAAGATAATGAAAGCGGGACCATTGTCTGCTCGCGAAGGCCGCAGGAATGGCAGGATTTGACAGCCATGATACATCTCAGTTAGTTTTTCTGTGTAAAACCATCACCAATCATAGAGCAGACGGTGTGTTGGCTAAAGAGACTGCACGTGGAGATGATGGAGTTATCCACTCATCTTCATTGAAAGAACTCAGACGGCACTGTGCTTGATAACATAAATCTCTTCCTATACAAGATCCTCTTCCTAATGACTTCCTTCAGCAGTTTGATTAAAATTGTCTTTGTTTTCTAGTGAATAACAGTAATCCACCTTTCTTGATTAGTCACTAAAACTTGCAACCCAATTTTTGGTGTTAAAATCTGAAGAACTCTTAGATTTGAATAAAATAAAAGATTAAAAATGCCCTAGAAAAAGGGAGTTGATGATGAAGACATGCAAGCATAAAAAATTTAAGCCAACTTATAACTCACCTTCCTGATTCAGATACTTCATTCAAGTGAAATATTTTCTCAGAGACCATTTCTACACGCACAGGTAATCTGACGGATTTGACCATTCAGCATTAGTTGCAGAAAAGGTCAAATGTTGTGAAGTGAAAAGAGAATTTTGCACATCAATTGACGACATAATCAAAGTTTAAAATACAATTACAATACAGACCATGGAAACACTGAAAAATAAATAAGCATACAGACATTCTTGAGTATAGATACAGAAAGAGAAGATGGGGGAAAAGCCTAGAGAAAAGCATGTTGGACATAAGAAAGGAATGGAAGAAGGAAGGAAGGAGGGAGGAAGGGAGGGAGGGAGGGAGGGAGAGATGGAAGAACGGAGCAAGGGAGGTAGGGGAGAGGGAAAAGAGAGATGAACAGGTGGAAGAAAGATGAAGAGAGGATAGAGGTGGAAGAGAGGAAGGGAAGAGAAAGAGGGGAAGGCACTGACTTCCTAACATTCACTGTGCATGACCTGGACAGCAAGGGCTGCTCTAAGTGACTTTTTGTTCATTATCGAGTTTAATCTTTACAGCAATCCTGCCAGAAAGGGGCTTTTTATCACTTTGGTTTCTGTGTTATACAGAGGTGGGAAAAAGTAGGTTTATAGTTGTAAGCGCACAAAACAGAGTTTATTCTTGCATTATTTTGATTAATTATTGCATTATTTATTTGTATTACAACTGTAAACCTTGTTTTACCCACCTCTGTATTCAAGAAAAAAAATTTTCTTAGAGGAAATAAGTGAAAAGACACAATCTAACTTCTGGGTATGTGAAAACCACTTCCCACCTTTCTATTTGTCCTTTCTTTTATTTATTTTCTTTACTTCTATGTCTACTCCTGCAGAAGAAACCAATCCAGATGAGCTGCTGACCCCTATACTCACATCGCAATTTCATCTTGAGATGAACCTATCCCATAACATTGCATTCCAGTTCAAACCTTTTGGATAGCTTTCGGCAATTAGGCAAATTCAGTTCAGTTTCGCTTCCTGACCCAATTCCAAGGTGACGGGGGAGGCTCCCCCATCAACAAGAAAGTCTCCGGACACCAAGGGGGAGCCCTATGGTTCCACTCAGTTCTCACACCACTGACCTGAAGACAGCATCCCACCCCACAGGGGAAGGTTCGGTCCTACAAGTCGAGGTTCAGTTAGTTTGCTAGAGGGGCTCACAGAACTGAAAGAAACAGTTTACTTACTGGATAATTGGTTTATTATAAAAGGATATGACTCTGGAGCAGCCAGATGGAAGAGATGCTCAGGGCAAGGAGTGGGGAAAGGGCCTGGAGACTCCTCCCCCAGCACCTCCATGGGGCCACCAACCCGAAGTTACACTACACCTGCCCCACGAGCCCTTGCTTAGTGTTCAGTGAAGCAAGCAGTGCAGGTCACTTCTGCCACACTGCAATTTTGGGAACGAATTTGCTTGGCTGACCCGTTTAAATTCTGTGTCCCCAGTCCTTCCCACTACGAGGATTTGCACACAGGAGGGACTTAGTAAACATTTCTAGAATTGAAACAAAATGTGGACATAGTCACTGCTTTTTATTTCAGTGGCATTATTCATACTACAGGAAAAAAATCACCATGGACACTTCTGTGTATAGCTTTTTACAATTTACAGAGCTTTTTCCAAATTCCATGTCTCTTCTGCTCTTTATGTCATTCTATGTGTGTTTTATTCTTTCTTTTAAAACAAGGAGAAATGGAGGCCAGGACAATTTAATGACCAGTCACCCGGTGGTTCAGAGTTAGCAGGTATCAAACAGACTTGAACTCTGACCTTTAACTCCCAATTATATGTAACTCCCAGGATGCTTAGCCATTAATTCCAGTGGCTTCTACAAATGTTAACTTATTTTTTTAACCAGAACTTCCATAAGAGATCCACAGGGACATGTGATAAATAATGCAAGAACTTGTTTCCTTTGTGGGAGATGATGGCACATTTAGCAAGTAGAATGAGCAACAACCAATATCTAACAAATAAAGGACAATTTTAAAAAAAGACAATTATGGGATAACTACCCACAAGGTGTTATAATCAAGCAGTATGGTTAATACGGGCCCTTTGCAAATGTAACTTATTGTCTCATTAGAAAAGCCCAAAGGAAGGAAGAGGAAATTAATCCAAAATTAGATGTTAATTAGAAATGTCTGATGAATGGCATGCTGCAGATATGGAGATATTAAACAGAAAATGGGGATGTCACATGAGTTACTGAGGGAAATATATGCCTTTTATTATATCGGGGGAGGAAGAAAAGATGATGTATTAATTACAACTCATTTAAGACTTTACCTTCAATGAAAGCTAAAATAGACAAAATGCAAAAGTTTATTTAAACCAGCTCATTCAACGGGCCGGGAAGAGATGAGCTTTCTCAGAAACAGAAGAAATTGGTATGAGAGAAAACCAAAGCGGTCACTTGTGCTCAAAGCCCATAATACCAAACCTACACTTCATATCTGATCTAATTTCCATTTCAGCTTCTCCCAGAAATGTAGTCTTAATCAATCAGTCTGGAACTTTCTGATCAAGCGCCAGTAAGATCATCTGTCACCTGGGCCCTTCCTCCCCCTAGGTTCTCACTGTGCTAAGTTTCCAGGTAAGAGATGAAGTGATAAAACATTGTCTCTGCTCTCAGACTGTTCTGTTTGGGAACAAAGGTGTGTGACCGAGGACTGCAGTGAAGGAAGGAAAGACATTAAATACTTGCAGTAAGGTAGAATGATGTGTCAAAGAAGACACGTCACTGAATGCGTATGCCCTTCCTTTGGAACTGTGTAATGTCAGGCTCGCTGTTGGACGCCACGGGACTGTGATTTTGGTGATTAAAGCAGCACCATGTCTGACCACGACTGGACAGTAAATGTGAGTCCTTTCCCCTTTGCCCTGCACTACAGATGCACCTACCAGGTCCTGGACCCACAAATCAGCTGAATTATGTGAAGGAAAAAAGGTCAAAGTGAAGGACATCGGTCAAAGAAAATGGCAGAAAGAATTACAAGATAATATTCCAGAGCCAACTTAGTTCCCATTTATTGGACAGATTGACATCTTCTAGATATGCTACTTGTCCCAAGGGGGCTGCCAGAGCCACTTCTTGGCCTCGCACCAATGGCTGCTCCAATGCAGTTACCTGTTGGCACCTTCCACCAGCACAGATACCTGCTGGCTTTGCACCCAGCACTCCAGCATGCCCTCATGGTTCCGGAGGAGTGTCCAGCAGAACAGCTCCAGTCCTTGCATTCACTTTGAAGGGACTGTCATAGTCCTTAGCCAGGCAGGATGTGTGCTTTCATGTTGGTGCACATAAGCAAGTTTGCATTCAGGAAGGTTCCCTTTACTTCCTTGGCAAGATGGCAGGAGTCCAGCTCTCTCTGTTTCTCTGCCCTTGTCCCAATTAGGAGTGCCAAAAAAAAAGGATGGAAACGTGGCAGTAAAGTGTATGTGCCGGGGAAGGTAGCTGTACTTAATTCTTGGGAACGAACTCAAGGCAGCAAAATCCACCACTGGTTTCCAAGCTAAATGGGTGGTGACATGGCTTGGGAGCAAGCAATTATGTTCCAACCCAACTTTTCCTGAGAAAAGACGGTGGGCCAAAGAGGTAAATGGAAGTGACCCATGACAAACAACTTCACAACTCTCACTTAAGGGAAAGGTGGGAGGCAAACTATTTGGAGGAGAAAGTAAACCCTCCTTGTCTAGAGCAAGGTCCAGGGACCACACTGCAGTGTGTGTGGGGGAGTCAGAAGGAACGTGGGAGGGGACTGAAGGACAACAGACAGAAAACAGGGAAGGTGAACATGAGCACTCAGAGAAGGCAAACGCTTCGGATTGTCTGGGGCATGGATGACTAGACTTCATGAACGCGGCAAAGGGGAGGCGCAGGCAGACCGCACAGGATGTCTGCAGCTCCAGGGTCTCTCATCTTGCACACGCTGGTGCAGTTCTGAGCTTCTATTTTACACTAATCATGTGTCTATCCAATCTGATCATAAAGAGAATAGCACCTAACCCTATATTAACAGCTGGGAAACGGTGATCCAAAATGTTAGAGACAAAGTACCAAATTTGGGAGATAATGAAAAGTCAACAAATCTAGGAAAGCACACTTCTTTACAACTAGAATTCTCTAGATGAGAAGCTCTCTTGAAAACTCACGGTGGTGTTTTATTTCCAAAGAGAACAAAATACATACAGAAACTGATCTTAAACACTAATTAGAGTTCTCGCTAGAAATGAAGTGGACCGTGCTTCAAGGAAAGCAAAGAAAGCAGCTACTAACATGAAATCATTTCAAGTGAGAAAAGACTCCGTGAGCAGCATGACCAGCTGCTCTAGTGCTAATTTGAACACTACGGAAGAAAAACCCTTTAGAGAACTTATCAAAATAAGAAGTCTAACTTTCAATTTCCTCCTAGACATCAAAGTAAAAACCGCTAAAGAGTTGAGAAAGAATATGAGATATTAATAACAGAATTAGGGTGCGACGTAACTGAGACAACAGAGTAAATAAAACAGAAACATCGATAGAAACTCCTGGAATAAAACTTTATTGAGGCTTTGGCAGTGACCGGTCCCAGACTGTAATCAACTCCCAGCGTAAACTATAAAACAGAGGGGGAAATACACGAGGCAACAGTTTACGGCCATTGGAGGACAGCTGTGATGTGTAGGAGCAGGAAAGCTTGCGGTTATGCCCAGGACTAGTCCAACCAGGATGATTTCTCAGTCATGACACCAAGCTGGCCGCCGAGGGACACCAGTTCCCCAGTGCCCTTGAGCCAAGGGGGCAGAAATCAGTCTGGGCAGCCACAGTGTTCAGAATTTGCAGGGCAGAACAGAGGCAAAGGCAGGAGGACAAAAGTGCATGTTCGATCCCCCACGAGTCTTTGTCTCAAGGGCTGGCTGAAGACACGCTCAGCAAGAACACACACATCTACCCAGAGGGCAGCTGTCGTGTTGAGAGAACAGAGTTTCTAGGGTTTGAGCGACTCTGGAAGATGCAAAGGCTCTGATGGAGTCAGAGTGGAGGACTTCTTTAATGTCTACTGCCACCCTAAATGCCCAACTGAGATACCAGAAATTCCCCGCCTTAAAAGTAAGGGCAAGACGCTGAGGCAAGACCTTCTCTAGACCGGCCTTAATCAAACCAAAATCTAAGCCTTGACAAGATCAGCAAGAAAGAAGAATATGAAGGTGAAGCTCTACCAAGTTGTGGAGCTTGGGAATCGCCTTGAACTTCCAAACACACACCTTAACAAGCTGTAAAGCTGAACCTTCACGGGTTCAAGGCGATCAATAATTAAGCTCCTGCCTAGAGCAAAATGTCAAAGCCTACAGAGCGTAGTAACTGGGTCTGGAGTATCTACAGTGTATCAGCCGCACGTGCCACGTACAATGAAATACGAGTGAACCTGCGGAGAAAAGTGAAGGTGTCATCATGCTCTGGGACAAGCATGGGAAGTCCAGAGGTTGAATTTAGCATAGACCTTGAAACAAGTTACACTAGCCCCCCTTATTTGCAGTTTTGCTTTCTTGTTTCAGTTACCCATGGTCAATTGTGGTCCAAAAATAGCAAATGGAAAACTCCAGAACGGATTCATAAGTTTTAAATTGTGTACCGTACTGGGTAGCATGATGAAATCTCACCTTCTCACCCAGCCCGGGAACCCTTCCTTTGTTCGGTGTCTCCACGCCGTATACACTGCCCATCAGTCACTTAGCAGCCCTCTCTGGGGTCCAGCTGGCTGTCACCGTGTCACAGTGCTTGTGTTCGACGGACCTTGATTTTACAGAAATGATGGAATATGACTCTCGAGTGGACCGCGGCATTAAAGTCACTAGTGTGGTCACCAGAGGACCACAACCGCTACAGCAAGATTTTGATGAAAAGAGAGACCAAGTCTTCTGATTACAATGTCCTTCCAAAAGATTTCGGCATAAAAATCCCTCCACTACCGAGGATCCATGACCATCGTGATCATCTGCTTCTGACACCCCAACCTCAATGCTGTCAAGGCTCGATGGTCCAGGACCACCATGAACAGATGACCCTTCCTCTGACACACAGCCAGAAGACCAGGAGAAGCCCGAGGCTGCGTCCCTAAGCCTACAGCACTCACCTCACTCCACCCCCGCCTGCAGGCTCTGTGGCATCTCATCATTACAAGAAGGGCGAGTGCCATCCAGTTAAGATGTTTAGAGTGGGAGAGGCCACATTCACACAATTTCACTACAGTGTATTTTCATAGTCACTCTGTTAGCAGATACTGTAAGTCTTACTGTGCCTGATGTCTAAATTAAACATTAATATAAGTAAGTATGTATAAGAAACAAAATAGTGTATATAGGGCTTGGTACTAACCACAGTTTCAGGCATCCACTGGGGAGGCTGGGAACATATTCACTACTGAGAGGGGAGACAGCTGTATTCTGAATATGCTCAAATAATTATAGGAAAACTTGCTTTATTAGTTACCTATTTCTGCTGAACAAATCACTCCAAAACTTAGCAGCTAAAACCCAAACTTGTATTAGTTCATAGGTTCTGTGGATCAGTAATTTGGACACAACTTGTTCCTTTACATAAAGGCACTTTAAAGGATGCAATGCATTGGCCAGAGCTGAAGACTCACCTCAAGTCTAAACCGGGGAAGGCTATGCCCCTTCCAACATGGCAGCTTGCTTCATCAGAGCCGGTAAGACAGTGTCTACCAGCACGATGGAATTCACCATCTTTTGAGCCCAATCTCAGAAATGGCATCACATAACCTCCACCATATTCTGTTTGTTAGAAATGAGTCACAAAATCAGCCCACGCTAAAAAAGAGGGTGCTACAACAAGGGCAGGAATAACAAACGGTGGGGAGCCTTCGGTGCCATCTCCGTGGTCTGTATATGCGGTTAGTCACCAGGGTCGGCAACTTAAACCTCAGGGAGAGGCCAGCTCACAGCTGCTGACCGGCTAAAATGAGAAAGCCTGTAATCACCAAATGCCAATGGGTACGTGGGGTGGTATAACCCTCGGACACTGTGGGTGTGTGTGGGAAACGGCACACCACCTTTGGCAAGCCGTTCGGCAGTTGCGCATAAAGTCAGGCAAACATTTACATTATAACCCAGTAGCTGAGTTTTGTGTACCTACCTAACAGAATTAAATATGCATGTGCACACAGACTTGTACACAGATATGCATAGTGGTTTCACTCGTAATAGCAGAAAACTGAAAACAATCCAAACAACCATTTTATGTTCTTTGCTCATGTTACAAAATTATTAATTTATAAGTCTTACTAAACATAGTTGTTAAATGTTTAGATTGCAGATAAAATGAGTACTCAATATGGACTCCACTAATCTCATGAAAGTAGACATAAATATACATAAAAGCAAAAATAAAACAATTCAATCATAAATCAATTATACTGGAAGCTGGAAGGAATTTTGGCATTGTATGTAAAGACATTTTACTTAATTTTATGTAAATTTATTCAATAATTCCACTTCTAATAATTTATCTTAGGAAAAATCAGAAAAGTGAACTCAGTATAACAATAGAAGTGTCCATTTCTAGTTTTTAATATTATGGAAAATGGGTGTGATGGAATGTTAACAGAAAAGGTGCAGGATGAAATGACAGAAAATATGAGCTCCATTCATTAAAGAAAATGTTTTAGAAGAAACCCTAAAAGCAAACATTTTCATTCCTTGTCTCAATGATCTGATCACAGGGGGTTCTGTCTGCTTCCATTTGTGATAATTTCCATATGTACTGCTTATAGAAATTTCTGTGTCACTTTGATACACAATACCGTAAGGTACTGTGAAACCGTGACAGTTATTGGTAAAGATTTGGCATATAAAGAAGTAAAACCATAACTTGAGATGCTTCTTGAATGACAAGTAAAATCTCTGTGCTTATTCAGCAGGAACTTTAGTGGGGTAAGAAGAGAAGTTCCAGTGTACGGAAGTTTGGACGAGAGTGGCTTTGGGTATACGTGATAACTTCTGAGACCTACAGGAGCAGCACACTAGTCTACTGTTCTGTCAGTCACAGAGATATTATGAATTATTACCTCCTTGGGGAGGAGAAATTAAACCTGGCCTTGATAGCATTATGCAACTACCAGATTACCAGACAACTCTGTCTGGTTATCACTGAAGAGCAGGTGCCGTGTGCTCAAATCACCCGTGTGAACTCCACACAGTGCAAAAAGCACTGAGTTACAGAGCTTCTCAGAAATGCATCTCACTCTGACTCAGCAGCTAACTCATAGTTTTGTCCCCTGTGAGTGGAGTCCCCTGAACGATATTGCACTGGAGTGACCCACTTCTTCCTGGGACACACCACCTTGGCACTGTTCAAAAGCCGATGTCGCCTTGCTGGTCTGGCATGGCACACTTGTGCTCCCTTTCCCCCAAGCTGCTCTGCGAGATCCCTGCCTGCTCACACCTGTGGAACACGCTTCACACTTAGAACCTCCAGGCTTTCCCCACCATCTCCTAAAATGTTCCAACCCTCCCTCCCCCATCACCCTCTTTTGCTGGTTTCTGCTATCAAAATCTATTAAAAAAATTAAACCGGGACCGATTCAGCTCCCATTTTCTCCACGTTCACTTTTCAAATTCTTTCCAGCTGCACTGCACGCTTCCTTTCAGTGTGCTCCTGTATCGCTTCACTTTTATCACAGCTGTAATCACAGGGAGTTTTATGCCAGGGTCCTTCTAGGTAAGCACTTTTGTCTGCTAACTCTAAGCTGCTGGAGAAAGGAAACTCTCTCAGTAATCTTTGCATGCTTGCAGTGCCTAATCTAATGCCTTGAACACCAAAAATGCTCAACAATGAGTTTTTGGATTCTAATTTTTTTAAATCTTTGTAAAAATATTCCATTCAGACATTTATGTACTTAATTCAATAAACATCTGTTGAGTCCAATTATATTACAAGATCTGCATTAGCTATAAAGGACAGAAAGGTAAATAAGAAGAGAACTTACATTTAAGGAGCTGAATGATTATCATTTTCATCCACAGCAGGCACACAACTTCTTTATTAATAGGCAAACATATTTCTGTAATTTTATGTTTATATGTGCAACATGAATCCCAGTTGCCGATGATCCAATTAAACTTGACCACTGAATTTCAGAAAGAGTCTAGAAAATTCTAATGGTTTATCTTGCAGGGCTCCTGGGGGGAAAAATATACATATATATAATTTCCCTGCCTTGTGAACATGTTATTACAGAGAAGGTCAGAGGGGAAGAAGTCGATAGAATTTTGTCATCTCTAAAGCAGAGGCGTTATTTCTCAGACCATCTCCCTCACGTGTGACTGAGTGCCTTTTGTTGGATTCCCCCACGTGTGACAAGGGGATCTGTTGAGCAGACACGTGACTTAGATGTAAGCCAATGGAAAGGAAAATAAACGATCAATTATTAAGCCTCACTTGTCAGGAACAGTGTTAGATACGCTGACATTTTAGGTTTTATCCGTGCACTTCACAAATAAACTACAGTCCAAAGAACCAACCCTACTTAAACATGTTCACTACTTTTAACTCCGTGGACAACCATGGATTCATGGAGAACATATGTTTTTCAGGAATAGCTTCCTAGCTGATCTCCCTCCCCCAGTCTCTTCCCCCTCTTCTTGCTGACGTCTTAATAAATAGTTACTCATGGGAAGCACTGTGACACTCAGGTGGCTATTTTTTATTAAAAATTTTAAATAAATGAAAATATTTTGTCACTTTCTCCAGGTAACCCGAAACCCCTCACCTGTCCCTACCGTCTGAACTACAGGAAGACCCACCTGCAGTAGAGTCTCCAGCAGGAGATTAGCATCTGTCCTCTCTAAACGTCACGACAACCCAGTGACGTGGGGCGTATTGTCTAGTGCTCTTTAAGTTCAGACACCTGGGTCTCAAAGTAATTAGTAAGCTCAATCTCTTTCCCTCTCTCCCTCTCAGACCATCACTCACTGTGCATTTCATATCTAGTGAGCTGCCATAAATTAACATTCATCACAGGAAGCAGATGTCAAATGGGCAAGTGTTGGAAAGTTTTCACCAGGTGATTTTAAAGTATAATTTAATCATACATTTGGGGTGCCAAGGATTATTTAGTTTGTGCCCTTCACTTTCAAATGAGGGAATTGAAAATAATCATTTATTCCATTCATTCAATCAATTATTCAGCTAATAAACACATTGATAGAAATTACATTAATAGCTGACATTTCTTTATTTAGTGCTCACAGTGGGTCAGGCAGCGGCCTGAGATTTTACATGCACTAACCCATTGAAATGTTTACTAAATGCCCAGTAGGTGCCAGGTACTGCTGAATCCCGGGGGAACCGTGGCTAATGCAGAGAGAATCCAAGGTTCACGGAGCTGATATTTTCAGTGGAATGGACAGACAATGAACTTGCAAGCAAAGAATAAGGACGCATGTAGTGACAGAGTTAAACAGGATGCATGTGAGAGATGAACCGAGGGTGGCTTTCTCGGTTGTGGTGTCAGGACCATCTCTCTGTGAGGCTGTAGGAGACGAGTCAGCCCTGTGCAGAGAGGACAGTGAATGCAGATGTGAGACAGGCTGCTGGGGGTCAGACCCTTCATCCTCTTTGTCCATGGTTCTAAGTCTGAGTTTCAGTCCAGACTGAATGGGGAGACATGGAAGGGTTTTAAGCAGGAAAATGAAATGATATAATTTACATTTATTAAAGACGACTCTTACTGCTTCCTCAAAAATGGTCTGGGGAGGGAAAAGCTTGAAGCCCAAGGAGACCAGTGAGAAGGCCAAGCTGTCATCCAGGCCAGAGAGAACCCTGCCTTGGGCCAAGGTAAACACTGTGGAAAGGAAAATAAGTTGTGTATTGACTATATTCTGAAACTGAATTAATGTATTTGGAAATAAAGTGTGCAGAAATAGTGAGGGAAAGAGATGTTAAGATGACTCCTGTGATTTTTGCTGGAGCAACTGAATAGCTCATGATGCAATACACACACGTGGATGAGGGCTAGAAGGGAATCAGACATAATGAGCAATCAAGAGCTCTCTTTTGAAGACATTCACTCCGAGGTCCCTTTACACATGCAAATGGCAATGCCATATGCAGTTTCGGATCTACAGGCTGTGTGCTCAAGAAAAATACAAAGCCTGTGCTAAAAAAAGTCCGGAGTCATTCATGCATAGATGTGGCTACACCATGGGGCTTGATGAAGTCACCTGGGGAAAGAATGTGACGAAGGTGAGAAGCAGGGTGGGCTCCAGGACAAACCCAAAGATGTGCCATCATTTAGAGGTCAAATAAAAGGTCTGAGTCAGGGGACTGAGGAGCCATTGGTGAGGAGGAGGGTCACTGAGGTCAGCTGTCTACAGAATCCCTGGAGGGAGGGACTTTCAAGGAGGTGGTGCAGAAGGCTGAGGTGGAAGCATCGTAAGTTTATCATGAAAAAATGTGCGGTGTTATAGATTTAAAAATAGATTGCAATTGACTGATAAGAGAATTGGAGAAAGTGTAAAAAGAACATACAAAAACTCACTGGAGAAATTTTGTTGGGAAAGGGAATAGAGAGAGAGGGTCAGATAGGGGTGGTATTATGTGTGTGCATGTATTATGTATTTGCAGTTACAAGTACTATCATTGTTACTATGTTCCTGTAACAGACTTGAATATGTTCATACAGGGATGGGACTCAGCCATCATTTAGATGTTGGGAGACTTGTGCTATGAGAGAGAGAGGAGGTAAATAAAGTAGCATATTTTTTTAAAAAGATAACCGGGGATTTAGAAAGAAGAGGATGCATTTCAAGTTATAAAGCTAAAGAGGGAACAGAATTGGGTCAAAGAGTCCAAGTCTCTTGTTTGTAGAAGAAAATATACTATATTGGAAGGAGTCTTGTGGTCAGTTCAGACCTTGCTTGCCCCTCACCTCTGACACTCGGGAAGTTGTTTGATTGCCCCTAGTCTCGGCATCCTCACTGGAAGGAAAGGGCAGTGGTACAGGTCTGGCAATGGGAAGGGTTTACACAGTTCTCTGCCCCTCTGCAGGCAGGGGACAGGTTGATTAGAATAGTATTTTGAAATGCATATCTCTAAACTACTTTGCAGAGATCATACCCCGCTGCTTCCCACAATGCCTATCTCAGCAGAGGCTCAAAATTCTTGAAATGATGTCAACTTGGTAAACATAGTCCATATTTCCCTTTCCCTGCTTCTGACTCTACTTTCTATATAAATAACTTCAGATAAAGTGACATTTTTTGTCAAACTTGTATTTATTTTAGGCAATTATTTCCTAAGTCAAAGCTCCTGGGTAGCATCTTTTTATTCCTGTATTGATTAGCATACAGAATTAGATTAATTAATAAGTAGCAGAACTAAGAACAAAAAGAGAGATTCTGATTAATATTGAGTAGCTTCTCCATTAATTTCAAACAACTTCATCAGCTGCCCACAACCCTCCGGGAGCTGGCCCCTGCCTTTCTCTCCAGTGTTCCCTCCCACCTGCCCTTGGCCTCACCCCTGGCAGTCCCGGTTCCAGCCTGGCCAAGCCCTGCCAGATCAGTACAACATGCCACCCCACACCACCCTGGGGGCTTCAGACACAGATCGCTTGTGTCAAAATGCCCCCTTATTCCTCTGCTTATTTCACTAAAACTAGTGATCATTTAAAACAGCACAAGAATCACTCTGAAAGCCATCTCTGAAACCCTGATAGAATCTAATTGTTTTAGTATCACCTTACTGGTCACAAAGATAACATTATGGCAACCTTCCTAAATCTCCTGCTGTTTTTTGAGTATGGGGCAAAATAACATAATGGTTGAGGAGAATTCTCTACACTGAAGAAAACTGTTTATTAAAATGAGAGCTGGGGCTGGAGGTACACGTGGAATGATGGGTTGGCTGCAAAGAACAAAGAGGGAGTTGGGGGATGATGGGATTGTTTTGATCTCGATTTCGGTGGTGGTTACACAGATCTATGCATTTGTCAAATCTCCTAGAGCTGTACAACAAAAAGTGTTTTTCAAGTATCATCAAACTGTTTAAGAAAAGGCGTAAATTGTATAGTACATAAATTATACCTCAATAAATCTGTCTATAAAAAGCCAACTGCCAAGTTTTCAGCTTGTGTGTGAATTACAAAGATGTTTTCTGCGTTCTCACTTACGGAGCCGAGGACATAGTCCCCTTGGTCCCCTTCGCCGGCCTGCGCCGAGCAGCATAATTATATAACTAGACGAAGAGAGGGAGGTGTGAGCATATTGATTAAAAACGTAACAGGAAACACTGGAGTTAACAGCCAGCCCTACGTATGGAAGGCGGCTCCTCGGTAAAACCGCCCTGTGCTGTTTTCTTTCCAATCCTTCTGGTGCAATCTTGGATTTTGGAACTATGTGTGTTTATTGCACGGCATTAAGAAAAATGTAGGGAAAAACAAGTGTGAGTGAAAATAGAAACGAGGCAGCAGGAGTTTCCTCACACCACCACGTGCAGTGTTGTTGACTGATTTTTCTTTGGGGAGCTCTTGAAGGCAGGGACCCTGTCACGTTGGTGTCTGTGCCCACGGGACTGGCATACAACTAACACAGCATATGCTCAGATGCTTCTCTTTGTTTTTGTTTTTTTTTTAAGCAAAAAACACGAAGGAATGAATGGTTTGTGGCTGTGGAGAATCCACAAAATAGCAATGAATACATACAAAACAAGGCCAGTGATTGAGGTGACTGAACACAAGCAACAGACTGATGACCTGCATCTTCTCACAAAATCACAGTTTTCTTCATCTCCTGTGTGCAGGGCGCTTGGCTTCCCGTCCCATAGTCTGAAACCCACAGTGGTCCACCGCTCTGTCAGAAAAACAAGCACCCTCTGGACATTTTCTCCAGAAGTACCCACAAACTCTGAAAGTCAAATATGCACCTAATTTCCCTAACTGGACCACCATGCACCCAGCGATGGCTCGCCTTCTACTTCACAGTATTGTCTCTGGTCTTCTTTTTATAGATTGATCGGAAGTCAAGGTAGCAGTTTGTGCAATTCCAAGAGCCCCTTTTCTTGAGAACAGTTTGTTTTGAGGTGATTTCAGATTGATTAACATGCAGTTGGAAGAAATAATACAAAGAGATCCCATAGACCCTTTACTGCATTTCCCCCAAAGATAACATCTTGCATGCATGTAACACGTCACATCCGAGAGACTGGCCATTCACTGCCTTCAGATTTGACCAGTTTTACATGTGCTCTTCTGTGTGTCCCAACATCCTTCTTTATTTCCTTTTACAGTGACTTGATCCCTCCCATGAAAGCATGACCACCTGTGTGATACATGTCCCCATATGAGGCTCTCAACAGACCACTGGCCTTGGGAACATCCTTTCATCCAAGAATCTATATTTAAATAAAATGGGCTTGAACTGCTAGTATGCTTCATACCCCTTGCTTTGATTGACATATTTCCTTCACGTTATTATCCCCAACAGCAACATAAAGCAGTTATTCTTACTTTGCAGATGAGAATGCTGACATTCAGAGACATGCAGTGACTTGTACAGTGCTACATGTTAAAAAGTGGCATGTATAGTATTTGCAACTATTAAAAACAAGACAACAGGCCCAAAATGGAGTTGCTTAAGCTAAGCCCCACGTCACCAAACTGACACTTCATTACAGTTTTGGCTCTCCCAGAAACGGATTCTTAAACCCGTCAGTCAGGAATCGCTGGTCAGCACTGAGCTCCGTAACCTGCCCAGCAGATCCCTGACATACCCTAGAGGAAAGTAGCCTTGCAATAACCAACCCACTTCTTTTGTTTTTCCCTAGTATAATTTCCTTGCTCCTGATCTCTTCTGTAAAAGTCTTTCGATTTGCATAGTTCCTTGGAGCTCCTTTCTGTCTGCTAGACTGGATGCTGACCGAGTCGCATTGATTTTTGCCCAAATAAAGTCTAAAAATTTCAACTGTGCCTCAGTTCATCTTTTAGCATACTTTATCTCAAACGTCAATTTTTTTCTGCGGTCTGAGGAGAACCCTTTTTTTTTAATTTTTTAAAATATTTTATTATTTATTTTTAGAGAAAGAGGAAGGGAGAGAAACATCAATGTGTAGTTGCTTCTCACGTGGCCCCCACCGGGGACCTGGCCCGCAACCCAGGCCTGTGCCCTGACTGGGAATCGAACCAGAGACGCTTTGGTTCACAGGCTGGTGCTCAATCCACTGAGCCACACCAGCCAAGGCTGAGGAAAATTCTTAACTGTTATTTCCTTTTTAATAACTCATTGTGAATTCTCTAAACAAATAGGTGGAGGAAAAAAATGAGTAGAAATCAGTTTTCTTCTGCTAATTTTCCCCTAGCCTCCCCTGACAAACCCATTTGCCAACACTGGGCACATGTCCTTCATCAGACCTTTTGAACTGGAGCATGGTGTCTCAGAATAGGCGCTATGACCTGCAAAGGTACTGCAGCTCATCTCCAGTGCATCGTGGCTTGATTTCTGACTTTTACTAGCCTAAAAAAAGAAATCCTGTCATAAAAATAAGCATTTAGGGTCATTGACACCCTCCTCTTATGATTAGCTATAAAAATATGCCCATTTCAAACACACCCTGAAATAGTAACAGAATCAGCATGTAGTGCAACTCCAAGAATTCCAAGGGTGTTTTTCCACTTTCATTAAAATGCACCGCAACGAGGAAATTATGTGAATATCATTTAAAGCTTTACAAGGAAACTCTTTAAAATTGATAGTTATAAGTGTTTACAATACAAATTCAAGGTGATTACAGGATGATTAGCACTTGCTTACATGTCTCTTAAGAAGCCACACAATCTGATTCCAAACAGCAATCTCTTTGACTACTTGACCTTGATGAGCTTGATGCAGATTTTGGTGACAGAACTTTTAAAATTAAGATTTTATTATCATGCCATGGTGTGGCTGGGCACTAATATGTAAGTATCAGGGCAGCAATAAAGTGCCTACCTACTGACAGCCTAATTTTGGTTCCAGGTATGAAGTTGGTAATTTCAAGGGTACCAACACCACCTAACATTTGTTTAGTGCTTAGTATGTACCAGGCAATGTTGTAAGAACTTTTCCTGGCATTAATTCTTTTAAATTCTGCACATTTTTAAATGGAAGCAATTGTAGTGTTCTTTAAAAACAAAAAAACAAAAACCTTGGGGTCAAAGTTGAACAGTGAGTCTTTGATTTCTGTACAACTCCCTGTCTGTAAATTCCTCACTCCAGCCTCTAGGTGGCGATCAAGTTCTCTTCACCCAAAAGATGCTAAAGTAGGAGGATCTGGGGCAGTCACTGATGTCCAGGTCATTGAGGATGCACTGCTGGGGCCACCATATTGAAAATGACACCTGCTGAGATGCATGACGGTTTCTTTGACAATTTACACTGATGAGTCTCTCTTTTTACCCTATTTTGGCTCAACCATTAGAACCCAGTGGGACCAGAGCGAGGCCTAGAGAGATTGGAAGAAAAAGGAAGGTCATAGGGAGTATTGTCAGCACTCAGTGTAAGCCGATGGTGTAAAGAAGATTGGGATTTTAATATGGCCCAGCCTACGTAAGCAGCAGCCTATTAGATACAGACGATGGTGGTGTTCTAGCCATCAAATATTTGGCTCACTTTCCTTCCCAGACATGAAGTACACTCACCCATCTCCTAGTCACCAGTATGAATAATCAGACATCGTATCAATTTGTGACATTGAGCATCCCTGCCAAAGGTCATCTCTGTACTGGGTGCAGCTGCGAGTCTGTATTTTAGAGACCTGTGAACTGCAGGAACCGGTCAGCTCCGTCCTGAGAATCCAGGGCGAGGCAAGGGGACAGGAGGAGCACAGCCATCCGTCTACAAGGAGAACCACGGGAAGCACAGATCACATTTACATTTATAAATATATTTTATATAATAGACCTTCCTGTAAGTAAACTTATATATAATGAATATTCATTTATTATGGAATGTTTTTTATTTTCTTCTATCTGTCTATATATTATTATCTATCTGACTCATACACTTTTGGAAATAATTTGAACTTCTGGTAGAAATATTTGGCATTACTATCAGGTTTTTTTCTGCTTTATTGAGGTATAAATGACATATAAGATTGTAGAATATTTCAGGTACTTTGTGCGCTTCCAGTCTTAAATAGCGAGAAGCATTAGAGACATATTAGCTATTTATCCGTATCAAATCGATCTGGGTATTTGTCTGTAGCTTGTGTTTTCACTGCAGTAAAATGACTCAAATCGCATTTGGCTCTCTTACGATTGTGAAAATCTTCCCACAAGGCATCCTCTAGAAAAATGATCTGTGAAAGCGTGAATGTTAAATAGAAAACTGAAGGTCAGGAGTAGTAATTACTGTATAACCCTAAATCGTTTTAAAAATTACACAAAAATCAAAAAAACAAATTCTCAAAATGTAAATAAATGCTGTGCTAACTAAAAGGTCATGTGGAAACTGACAAGAACCATGTGACTTCACTCGGGCTGGATACAAAACAAAAAGCAAGGCAAACGCACAGACACAGACAGCAGGGTGGTAGCCTCCGGAGGGGACAGTGGGCTGGGGGCGGGTGCAGAGGGTGTAGGGGTGGAACACGGGGTCAGGCAGGGAGACTAGGACGCAGGTGGTGAGCACAGAACACAGTGTACAGAGGATGTAGTATAAAGTTGTTGGCCTGAACTTGACCTGATGTTATTAATCAGTGTTACCCCTCTAAATTTAATCAAAATAGAAAGTTAAATAAAATGATAGAATAAGTTGTATAGATTTAGCTCTTACAAAAATGACACAATAAAAATGGAAATGAAATTGTCACTGATCCAACAGCAAAAAAAAAAAAAAATAAGACAATAGACGAAGAAGAAAAAGTGCACCAAGCATCTCATTTTTTCTCCTTCAAATCACGAGTCTGGCTTCACCTCATCCATCACGCAGCTCCCACCTGGCCGTTTTTCAGGTGTCTAAGGGAACTCCTTCCTGAAGAGAAGGAGGCTTTGGCTTCCTTTATCCCACTGATCTCATTAGAATAAACAATAATTAAAGAAAGTACGTTTTAAGACTGCAGTTAGCAGAACAGGAACCTTTAAACTTTATACTTACTAACCAAGAAATCCCAGCCCAAGGAGTGCAGAAGTTTGTGTACTTTCTTCAATTGTGAATACATATATCTTTATAAATTATATTTGTATATGAGTATATGTATAGCTTTCTCTTTCATAGGCAGAATGAAAGAGGCCTAAAGTTCGCTATACAAACTGTATTTTCCATTAATAATTTTTTCTCCATTTGGCGCATAAGAAAACCAAGATGCTGAGATGCTCAATGACCTTCGCCATCATAATACGTGGTTGAATAAGGGTTGGGCCATCCTTAAGTTATTCATACCTTTTCATAGGCTTGATCTCCATATCTTTCTTAACTGCTAAGGAAATGAGTGAAGGAGTGAATGAGCATATGTACCGTCCAGCTGCTCTTTGGTGGGACTCAAGTCAGTGGTTTTTTTTTCTGATGCATTGCCAAACTGTTTCAGCCATGTTTCATCTCTGTTCAGTTTACCTTCTACATCTGGTTTCGTTCACCCTCACTGGAAAGGTCCTTAAAACTTTACCCCCCAAGCATCCATTAAAAGAGCAAATGTAGTTAATTCTCAAAGTCAAATTTAGTTTAACTAGAGGAGCAGTTACCAAGGGCTTTTTGTAATTGATGTGTTTTACATAAAAGCAACATTTCGTCTATTCATGGGCTCTTAACATAAAAGGCATTGCATTTGTATGGAGACTACAATTTGCCTGGTAATTTTTCATCACAATTGGAGTCCTTTATCTTCTGTCAATCAACCCTGGGAAACAGGGGAGGGCTCTCTCCAGTCTACTTTAAGTAACAGAAGGAGGTGCAGAGCAGCCTATAGGAAGACCACGTTAGAAATGCTTGTGTCTTTCTTCACGTGCCCTGTCTAAACTAAAATGTTTTTCCCAATGGTGGACAATCTGTTATTATTATAATAAATAATTACACATTTTAAGTCACAGAGGGTGAGCTTTCCAAAAGCAGAAATGTTATTTTAATTGTACATACCGATTCTGTAGTTGAACTTCATGCTGAAATATAGTGGCAATTAAATACTTAATCACCTATCAATAACCTTTGCTGTATATATTCCTTCCTCGGCAATATCCACAGGGGGAAAAATGTGTTCAGTTCTTTATTTTCCTTATTCTGGGAAAGGTATGGAGAAAGCTCTCAACAACCATAAAGTGCAATGCACACACTAGGAGCGTAAAAATGAATCATGGACACTTTACATCATTAGTTGTACAAACATCATCCCTGGGCTCCAGAATTACGTCATGCGCTTATTCTTTCACCGTATGATGAGATTAAAATGAGTCATTCGACTCTCATGAAAGCTTAGAATTTTTACAAAGAAAAGAGGATGACCACTCCTTGCACGAAAAACATTGTTTTATAGATAAAGAGACTGAAATACAGAGAGGCAAAGTCACTTTCTCAATTCTCCTTAGTACCCTAACGGAAAGCCAAAGATGGAGTGTTGGCATAAAAATCATTTGCATAGTGCTTGTCCCTCTGCATTCTAAGTCAGTTAGGTTCTGCAGATAAGTATTGTCCCCTTCCATAACCTTGGAGAAAGCAGGAATTAACCAGGAAGATACAAAGAATGAGAGGACAGGTAAACCCACCTGGAGATGCACAGGGGTTGCTTCTGCAGGTGTGGCGAAGGAGGGGCAGGAGCTGACACTAGAGAGGGAAGAGGAGGGTGGTCCCTGAAGAGCACTGTGCGCTTTGCTCAGGAGTTGAGACTGTGCCTGGGCAGCTAAAGGAACATGCCTGCAGGTCTTAAAAAGAAGCCATGATCGTGTGTGGTCCATATACATGGGCCACGTGACAAGTGACCACTGTGACAAGTGTATGGCGGGTGGGTTCCAGAGTGATGCCATACAGAGAGATCATCGTGGTGACTGGAGGGGGGTTTACAGAGGCGAGAGTGACACTGTGGCAGAGAGTCCAGAGGACAGGAGCGCCCTCGCCCGAGAGTGAAAGCACAGCATCAGAGCGACAGGTGCTGAGCGCCAGAGGAGAAGGAGGGAACTACGTTTCCTCATTTGGACCACTGGGTCACACTAGCATTCACTGAGACAGAACATATGGTATACACATAAGATAATTGTGTGATTGGGGGGGGGAGGTTATTTATTCAATTTTGAACATGTCAAACCTGTGGTATATTTAGAGGACCATGCTGGCACACAGCAAGCACTCAAAAACATTTGTTCAGTGAACTGACCACAGAGTCTTGCCTTAAAATGTAAGTATAAGAAACATTGGAATACAGATGTTGGTAACGAGAGTTTCTCAGAGATTTTATGGAACGAGAAAGAAAGAGAAAATGTTGCCTAAGAAATGACAACTTTGAACAAAACAAGATTCAGAATTAAGGCTGGGAGTCAAAGAAGGTAGAGACAGAGACTTCCAGAACTAGTTCAGGCCACCCAGACAGAGAAGGGCGGAGCCAGGCATGGAACGCATGGATCTTGGGAATGAAACTACTGCATTTTTGTTTCACAGCAAATGACCTTTTCCTTAGGCCAGAATTTTAATCTCTCTCAGAAATACGATTTGTTCAGTCATGTATTTATTTGTTTGTCCAGCAAACATCCACCCCACATGCCTAACACTCCCCGAGGCTCTGAGGCCCTGAGAGGGATCGGAATTCCCGGAGCTACCAAGGGCAGATCTGCAGGGACGAACCGCTGGATTTGAGGAAGACGGAAAATGAGTGTCACCCTTCATGCCACCAGTGCCTCTTCTCTCTTTGCTGCCAAGTAATAGAGTGGAAGGCTGACTCGTTCCATTTCCAGGATTCCCCGTCTCCTATGAGAGGCTCACATGAAACAGGTCTTCAGTCAAAAATAAATTTTTCACACCATGTGCACTGAAAATGTCCACTGCTTTCCTTCTTGCCATCATTGAAAAAGGTTAAATTAGGAGCACAGCAATACTCTCTCCATTTTATGTTAACATGCTACCGATTTGTGTCATTGGCTCACCCATCTACTTTCTCATTCAGCACACACACACACACACACACACACACACACACACACACGGAATGTCTTTTGTATGTCGCTGCCTGAGCCAGAGGAACTGAATGAGAACAAGAAAATCCTGGGAGAAGGTGACGCCTGATGTTGGTCTTTTTGCATGAGCCAGAAGAAGTCAGAATGAGGATGGGGGCCCGCTGGGCAGGTAACGAATCCATGCAGAGAAGAATGGTCTTGTGTCAAGGATGGGGAAAGGAGAGCAAAGAGTGTCTGTAGGTAACTGAGGGAAGATGGAGTTACAAAGGAATAAAAGAAGATCATGAATAAGCCGTGGTGCTAAATTAAGGAGGTGGCACTTCAGCACAGATCTTCGGAGGGCTCTGGAGACTGTGAGCCTGCGGGGACAGTAGATTGGCATCTCAGTACCCTCTTTCTGGCAGCCAAGGAGAGGCTGCCTAGAGGCAGTGCCGACTGGAGGCAGAGAGACCAGTCAGGATGCCACTTAGAATTCTGTCTCCTTGTCACATTTCCAAAGGGGTAAATTATGCTGAATCATTATCATAAACATCTTTGTGAGTTTTGACAATGACATCCCGATCAATTACAATTAAAGAAATGACTTTTTTTCTGGGCTCCTGGGAGATTTCTCTCAATATCTAGAACTTCTGATATTTGCTTCCAAGTGATATATTTTGCCTCTTTTGGGAGACACAATAAACACAGCCGTTTAGACTTTCTTGGGTGGAGAATTAAAAAAAACACACACACACAAATGATAAAATAATGGGAAAGAGACATTTAATGGTGTCTCCAGGGGCAGAATTAGAACATATCAGTCTGTTGACATCAGTATATTTCATAGAAAGATGCCATTATGTGCTGGTAGCAACAATGGTAACATCCGTTAATTTCCTTTCGAATCTAAAGAACACACGATGTTATGTAGAGCAAAGAAAACGGATTTTGAAAGATGCCTGTTTGAATGGCGTGCTGTGTCATGTACCTGCATGAGCGATCTGCCTGCAGTGACCGCCTTGGTGCACGCCACTCCCGCCTGTGGGTCCCCTCAGGCCATTCACAGTTTTGCATTTGATCGTCCCAGTGCACTCCCGGCCAGGAAGGTGTCACAGTGTTATAACATCCATACCGCACAGCCTGCAGGCACCACCAGCTCTCTCAGCCTCATCAGACCTGTCCTTTCCTTCTAACCTTCCACAAGCCTGACTTTGCGTGCGTCTTAAACATCTCAGCTTTTGTAGTCATCACTGTTCCTCTTTTCAGCCTCTGTATGTCATCGCCGCTGTGCAGGAGCCCATCACTTGCTCCTGGGCTCCTCCTTCGGTTCTCACTATGGATTTGCAGCTAGTGAAGCAGGTTCCTGGACCTGCCCCCTCACAACAAGATTGCTTTAATTCAAACCAGCGACGATGAGCAAGCTCTCTTATTTTGCAGGTAAAAAAGGCTATGTCTATAATGTCAATGGATCTTTCTAATAATCCTGTAAGTAAAGGACATATTATTATGACCTTCAGATAAATAAGGAATGTGTGACTCAGAGAAATAAAGTAACTCATTTTTATATGGGCATACTTATTAAGGGTGGGGAGACGAATGGGTTCAAGTCCTTGATCTGCTGCTTGGCGAGGTGTGGGACCTTGAGTAACTCCTTTCGCTTCTGAGACCCTTTTCCTCATCCAACAGTTTAGATGATCTCTAAGAATCTTGGTGCTTTGTAACACTGGGTTCACAAGTGGCAGGAACTGACATAGATGAACTTGGACAATGATCGTTTCAGATATAAAGACCCAGATGGCTGGGGCTCAAGAGAGGTTATGGAACTGCAAAGACAGCATATAGGTGGATGTTTCCTCACGACACAGAAGCAGAGAAATCACGCAGACAAGCCCACACCACGATTCACACGACTTTGCCCCCATTTCACAGAAACTATTTCAAATATGTCTATGCTGGTAGCGCTGAAAAAATCTCACACATTTTCGTCCTATTTAAAAAGACCACATAAAGCCAACGGATGAGACAGGAGAGAAAGGAGCCAATTCTCTGACTCATGACATGTAGCTACCGAGGCGGACACCGCGCACACGCACACATGCACACAGTGGGAAGCCTTGCGGATAGGGCGTGCGTGCTTTCCTCCGGGAGACGGAGGGGCGTGGTGCACAGCTGCCATCTTTGACAGCTGACATCGACTTCCCCGATGAACCAACACTCAGAAGTCTTCCCCGAGCACCGAAGCCACAGATGCCTACAATGTAAATGCCATTGTTTTGCCATGTGACAATGATCACATCAACAGCTGGAAGTGATGCAAATGACAGAAGACAAAAACAAAGCCTCTATTTTCATGTGGAGCCCCACCACGTCGCTGGGACAGAGGTTGGAAACAAGTCATGGAGCATCTGTCTTGATCTGTCAAGTACAGGCCGCAATGTCTGTCTGTCCACCTGTAGAGGTGGTGAGAGTTGTTGCTGAGGCTGGAGTGTGGTGTCTGACTCCAGACCAGTGGTGTCAAACTCCTTGTCACTGGGGCCACATCAGCCTCGCGGTTGGTTGCCTTCAAAGGGTCAAATGTAATTTTAGGACTGTTACATGTAACTGCTCCTTAATAGGGTCAAGGAGCTCGGCGCTGCTGCTGGGTAGAAACAAGGCGCCGGGCCGGATAAAACAAGGTGGAGGGCTGGGTTTGGCCTGCGGGCCTTGTGTTTGCCACCTGTGCTCCCAGGGAAAGCAATCATCTCGCGTGAACTGGCCTGGAGACACGTGGCCTCAATTCAAACCTCACTCTGGTGTCTCATCACCCACGAGACTGAGATTCAGGCAAACAAACTCTCCCAGTGCCAGTTTCCTCATTTGAATATGAAAACAATATCATCAACCCCAAATGAAAAGCATATCATCAACCTTCTGTGAACACATTCAGCAAGGTAATGAACTCAGAGTGTGACATACATTGCGTCATCAGTGAATATTAACTACCAACATTTAAAATTAGTGACTTTATGTTGACTGCAGTCCTCATTCCTGCCCTCAAGTAGTTAAGAGTCTACTGTAAGAGGCTTTTAGCTAAAAGCTGAGTAAATACCGGCCGTGCAGCTGAGGGCTCTAATGAAGGGAGAGTTCAACGTTCAAGTGCTCCCTGAGTCCACCCAGCTGTGCCACTTCGTTAGCGCTCCATTAAACCCACGGAGGCGGCCTCCCGTTTGGCACTGCATTAAGTTTGCTCAAGAGCCAGAATGATTTATGGAAGTAACACTCTGCTGCACCAACAGGAATTCATTTGCATGAGAAAAGGACAATTTGATCCTCGGGTGAGTCATGTTCAGAGAACTGCTTTCCTTGAGCCTCATATCCTTGGTTTGTTTTTGCTTGGGAAGAAATCTGTCCTTTTAAAAATACGTGTTCTGATCACGTGACCACCCACAGGCGGGAAAGGTTGGAGAAAACCATTTCTGGCCTTGAATTACTTTACAATTGGGTCAGGGGATTCAGTTGCTGGCGGCGTTTAAATATGTATGTCTGAATCAGAGTCTCCCACACAAACTACACTCATTCAGGAATTCCCACGGTCCCATCAAACGTTCTGAGATCTGGAAGCTTAATCCAGAGGTGGGTGTGCTCTGAAGGGCACCCAACAGACCCTCGTGGCCCAGGCGATCTCCTTGTGCCTGGTGACAGTGCCAGAATCCCGACTTCATGACCCATCCGATCCCCTCTTCACGCTGTATAGGACTCTGTCACTGATTTACCTACAACCCTAAAATGGTCCCCCCTGGTGCCAATACACGTGACATAGCATAGGAGGCCCCTCACCACCTTCTTTCATCTCCTGCTGAGTTCTCTTCCCCTCTCGCTTCCCTTTATCTCTGGTTAGAAGGAAGTGCTCACAGCTCACCAGTGACCACAGCTTCACATCATTCAGTAGTTCCCCTGAGTCAGTTCCTCCTCCTTGCCTGACTTCCTCTGGGTTAGGCAGGTGCCAACTCCCGCAGGTAGCCTTCTCCTGATACCAGCTTTGAAGCTTCTCCAGGCTGCCCAGTCTGTGCTCTCAACGTGCTGTGTTCTCACACACAACTCCACAGCTGTGTCATTTGTAACATTTGGACCGCCACAGATGCCTTTGGGTATCTGTTCAGATTTGTAGAGGGTCATTCAACAAGACAACAGACAAAACAAAAAGAAACACAAACTCACAAATACCCAGCTTCAGTGTGTTTTGGAATTATCCTGAGGCTAATCTGTGGATGTATTTGGGGAAATTTCCCACTCTGGATGGTGAGCTTCTGAGGGTCAGGGACCAATTGGCTCTTCCTGGGCATGGCACAGTATCGCACCTGTAACAACCTGCCCATAAATACATGCTGAAGTGAGCCAGGTGAACAAGCTAACAAGCTAAGCAATGGTGATAAATAACCATGTCATATACGCCAGGCACACAGGATGCCAAAGAGTCTGAGGCCAGCATGCTGAAATATGTAACGCGTTTGCTCTGCTGAGATACAGCTCATGACTCAAGTGGGAGGTGAGGGTACAGGTGGACAGCTATGTGCTATGGAGTGGGAGTGGGCATTCAAGTTCTGAATAAGCCCTCTTCGCCTCTTCTCACCTTAAAGGTCACCCTAAGCTATGTCATAGACTAGCATAGCTTGATCACTCTTTTTGCCAATAGCATTTGCATTTCTGTCCTTACCCCTGGTTACCCGTCTTAGCTCCTGGTCACCTAGCACTTCCTTTTCCACGTGTGAAAGGCATCTCAGAGTAGACTACACGGAGTCCAATGATGGTCACTTCCACCAGGCCTGGGTTTCACAGCCTCTGCTGTTCACACGGTTAGCTCTGTAAGCGGAACTCCTCAAGACACATCTTTGATATTTCCTTCCGCCTCACAGCAGTATGAACCTAACTACTTCCTACCACATGAAATAAGTTTACATAGAGTTAGTTTCTCTCATTCTGATATTATGAGGGCCTAATACAGTGCCTGGAACTGGAACCCAGAAGACACACACAACACGCTAAACAAACAAACAAGTATGCCGTCAGTGCCTTTTCTCTGCCCCTTTGTCCTTCTGCTGGCTAGGATGGGACAGCCCTTTTGGCCTAAGGAGCCAGAAGATGTGCATTGAGGATAATAGATCGGTAATATGAAAGGACCTTGGGTCTCTGGTAATTCGATATAACAGACTACTTATGTCTCCTACGCTGGTCTAGCTACGTGTACCAGAACACTGTTAGGATGAGTGTGGACTGTTCTGTTGCTCAGAACCAAGGTTAACCATAACTAATAAAAGTGGCCTATTTACCCATCATGATGTCTTCTGGATATTATCAATTTGCCTTACTTTTAATTTGTATTTAATAAACATTCAGAATTGCCTGAGACAAATGATCTAGTTTCTTTAAGAAGGATTTTGTGTCTGAGGAATAGCTAACCCACCCTACTGCTTGCTCATTCAGCCCATAGTGCATATACCCAGCATGCCCAAATCTTTGTACGTACTCTCTCTCTCTGTACTATCACAAACACTCCTCCCTGCTTCCCTTTTATCTCGTTCTTCTAGCTGTAGCTCCCGATGGATCGTTGCTGATCGCTCCTGATCCATCTTCATCCAACCCTTTCACTCGGGGCCCCTGTCTTCACTCCCTGGTCCTGCTGTTTGTTTATACATGACAATCTCCATGGTGCAAATATTATGCAGGTAATTAATATGCATTAGACAAATCCATACTTTCCCCTTCTTTCCAGCAGCCACTCATGCCTTCTATTAATTGAATGTGATTTATTAGCAACAGTCATTTGCTCTGTATCTCAACACAACTTCAGTGTAAATTCTCCCAAATCTTTTCCAAACGTAAACCCTTTTCACACCTTGGTATAAATTAGAAAAGTGTAAATGCATTTAACAAACTCAATCACACAAAATAAGCATCAAAATCCTTAAATGTGACTGGGTCTCTAAATTTTAAGTAAGACCTAGGTTAAAAAAAAAGTCTGCTATTTTTGTTGGTATTTGGACAAGTTACTGGAGCCCCCGGGACCCTAGGTGCTGGAAGGGACACTGGTAAATACCTGTGGTTTGACTCATCATCACATTTCCCCAGTTGACATCTGAATTCCATAAAGGCAGAGCCTGTGGCTGATTTTACTTTATCCTCAATCACCAGTAAGGGTAACAAGTTTATAGAAGGTGCTGAATTTATGTTGAATGAATAAATTTTCACCAGAGTAAGTTATATAAAATAAATTAATAAAGATTATTGACAGAGAGAGACAGATAAATGGTCGGGAAAGGAAGAAGGTAAGAAAAATGCATCTTAGGTGTTCCCAATGGTGATGTCCCCAAGGCCCATCAGTACTTACTGGTGACCCTTCCACATGCAGCAGTGACACTTTATCAGGCAGAGAAGCCCCATGGTTCCATCTTTCCCCAGCATAATGCCAGGTCTCCAGGCTAGCCATGGAGATTGCTACCAGCCATTTCTACTTCAGCAATCATTTTCTAAAATCGTGTTTCCTGTGAGAGGTTTACCCCTTCTTCCGCACATGTGTGTGTGTGTGTGTGTGTGTGTGGCAAATGCTATGGCCATATCTTAGGACCACATAAAGTCTCAATTTTAAGGTTCCCTTGCAATTTTACACAGAAAAGAAAGCAAAAAATGACCAACATTAATAGAACCTTACATATATTTATAGAGCCAGAGCTGAATTAAGTATAGGAATAAGGAGGTAATACTAACTTTTGCAATGCTGAGAAAAAAACATTGACTCAGCTTGAAATCTAATTATTTTGCAGAAATTGTTGTCTGCTGACAAAAAAAGGGAGTCAGAAAAAACGTGATTACCAGCAATGCTACATAGAGGAGCAGATGCCAGGGCTTCCATGTTGCCCTGCTCACCCAAGGGTTTTCAGAACTCCCCTGCCTGGCTCCATCCTACGCTTCAAGAAAAATCCCAGCACACCTATGTCCCATATGATACCTGTAACATGCCCACATTTAAACAACAGTATATAAGGTCTAGATAGGAGGGAAAGAATGATAGAAAAAGTACCTATAGCAAAGAAAAGTCAAATTCTTACATTTGCTTTGTTAAAAAAATTCTATTTTCCAAATGGAGAAATGACGTTACTGAGCTGTCATTACAGACCCTTCTGACTGGCTTCTGGCTGTCCCTAGTTGTCACTTCTGTCTTGGCCCTGGTCTTTAGGCAGTGAACTGACTGAACAGCTCATTTCTACGGCTCCTGCCCTCTCAGTCCCCTTGTAAATACTTTGCCCAGCTCTTTCTCTGTCGTTTCTCTATCAGCTCTTGTTTTCCTACCCTAATCTGACAATGAGGACCCAACTACTTAATATAGATTTGTTAGGTCTAAGTCTTTGGGAGAACAGGACTAGAGTAAAAATAGATCAATAGCATCAACGCAAACATCACTGGACGAAGTTAAATAGTAGATAGAGACTTTATCCAAGGCTATTGCAGGAGGAGAGACCAGAACACAGTGAGAAGTCAAATCTGCTGAAACCACGGGCAGGAGGAATTGTAAGGGTGGGATTCAGCTAACAGAAAAGTGCCGGGAGACATTCGCAGGTAGGTAGGAGGAGTGCTTTCGACACATTGAGTGTTTTCCTGATTTCGCAGATATTTTAATCTGTGATGAGACTGTCTGTTTGCTAACTGGTGCCCAGCGAAGCCCGGCTGCTAACCTCCAGCGGAGACTGGGATAGGGTGCGAGCTTCCTTGCTGATCCCCTTCCAGAGGGATGGCTCCCAGCTCCTTGAGAAAAACATTCATCTGGTGGTAAAACTGACAAGAGGCTTTTTAAAAAGATTTACCCATATCTCAAAGGAGCAGAGAAAGAACTTCCAATTGTGAGTTTTCCAAAGGAGATAATATAGGAAAAGAAAATCAGCGCCTGGAGTTAAGAAGAAGCTTGTCTGAAGTTTTATCAAACTTAGGAAAATGTGAAGGCATCTTGAGAAACAGAAAACCACATAAAGCAGGATTTCCCATGCTTTTCCAAGGTTCTTTGCTTATTTTTCTTTGGTTAAAGTACTTTCAAAGGACATTCTAAGTACTGACATTACAAAATCAAACTATTTTCTTTTTGAAATTAGTCAAATGAGAGCTAAATACCAAAATAATCTGATACCCACCAATATCCATTAAGAGCACCCAATAAACAAGCTTTTAATAGCCTAGAATATTATATTGATTTTTCCAAAAAGTATATCTCTATTGAAAATCTTCCTCAGAATTTCATTGTAGTGAATATTTTATGTTTAAAGTGCTTTATCAATCAATACCTATAGTTCTCTGTAACAAAGTTACTTTTTATTATTGTTGATCATATATTTAACACTAACAAAATTTAAAAAACCAAAAACGTATTGATTGCATTTTGATTGCCATCATGAGAATTAATGGGAAATTGAAGAGATAAATGCACTTCCATGTTCAGTGTGTTAGCCCCAGTAGCCAAGACACACAAACAACCTAAGTGCCCATCAATGGGTAAAGGGATGAAAAAGATGTCACACTCACACACACTCACACACACACGTGCGTGCACACACACACTGAAAAAGGCATCCTGTCATCTGCAGCGACAGGAGCAGATCTGGAGGGCGTTTCGCTGAGTTACGTAAGTCAGAGACAGACAAGAGCTGTAGCCATCACCAAGCCAGGAAGCTGCAGGCCCAGGTTGACCACAAAGTCCGTGCTCAAGGGACTAGACCTCCACCTACCCAGCCTCACATGCTCCACCAGGGCCTGAACAGTGAGACCGGTTCTTCTGAGTGGTGGAAGAAGGGCAACTGGGCAAGGGCCCTTTCTAGACAGATCAGCCAATACCAAGAGAAAGAGGAACTAGGCGAGTCTTGTAATCAGCTCCTTTGAAACTACGCTTGCCCTCCCTTGCTTCCTTCTGTTGCACCTTCTCCAGCCGGGAGACCCCTGTGGATGCCCATGGTGTGTTTCCGGAGCCCCTGACTGTCCGTTGTGACTGGAGTTTTACATATGGGAGAGGGAGCACGTGAGGCCAGATCAAGCCACTATCAAACACAGGATCACAGCCGTGGCCTGTACTAAATTCACCGACACACTCACTTGTACAGGCATTCAGACAGTTTTGAGTTCAAAGGTGTGCCGGACACCCAGCTAAACCAGTAGTAATTAATCTCGGAGGTGATTCAGAATCACAAGTGGAGATGTATAAAGTTGGATGACTGAATCAGACTACCATACATTTTCATCTTGTATCTTAAACTTATAAAAGGACATTTTATCACGCAGTTTGGAAGAATTGTGTCAAGAAGTGTAACAGGAAGGTGAGTTAGAGGCAACCCCTGGCAAGAGGTACAAGTTGGGGGAAGGAGAGACACCACCAGGAACAAAGAAGGGCCACAGGACCCCAGGGCGTTCCACCAGGGCTGCTGCTGCAGGGCCACGGGCTGAACACCGAGCTCCACCCAGACTGACACCTTCTGCAGGTTCTGGCCCGGCCTCCTCAGGACCTCACAGCTGCCATGGGGACCGGCAGGGCTGGCACAGGCAGAGCTTAGCTAGTGAAAAGATGTGAATGCGCGCTTGCATAATGCTGATGGCATCCCTGTACAGTTCAACCGAATCTCAGCAAGATTACTCCTGCCCCGAATTGCCTTAGATACGTTATATTTATTACGGATTATCATATTCTAAATTACTTTTCCTAGTTTATCTTCCTTTGTTCTTAATCATCAGGTGCCTCACTGCAGTCAGTGTCAATCCCAAGGGAGATTTTTCCATTTTGTGTGTGGGTGTTAAACTGAGATTCTGTTAGGACCTGATCTCCAGAAGATGCAGTGATTTGTTTACTTTTTCGTCAGCCATTCATTCAACACACTCCCAGGGTGACCCTGAGCTGGATGGCGCACTGAGCTGGGGACTGAGGAATAAGAGACAACTGACACAGGTCCCCTGAGAGGCCAAAAGTACGGCGAGGCACGTGGTCTGACCCCTCCCATTGTGAGAAATCTGATGCTCAGACAGGTATGGCAACTTTTCCAAAGTTACAGAGCACGTGGGTAGCTAAATCATGATAAAAGTAATTCATGTGTCCCTTTAGGCTTTGTCTCTTCATCGCATATTTGTTAGGGGTGACGTGTGCCCCCATTGAGGAAGACAACGCCTGGTGACGGGCGTCCATACATTTGCCCATATCTATGGGACTATGGGTCACCAGATTTCTATGTCACTGCAATCATGCTTTTCCGTTGGGGGAAACCCACGCACAGCCCTTGAAATGAGCGCAGGACCCCTTTTCCTGACTCACGTCACATGGGAATCCTAGGACAATTGCAGTCTAGCCTTCTCTCATAGCCTTTTCTCCCACTGTCCACTGCCTTCACTGGCATTGATGAAATTACATTATTTCACGTATCTCTGATGGCCCACGCTACGGCCATGTCACATGCTCTTGTAAATAGTGTTCCACTTACCTGGCGTCCCACACCAGGGAGAGACCAATATCACTTCAAACTCTCTCCAGCACCTCCTCTGAAGCCTCCCGCGGAACACCTGACCAGTCAGGCTCCACTCACGTGGGATTCACGCCCTTCTCATATTGGGGATCACCTTTCAGTGCCCCGCCTACCACTTCTGCTATCCAGTATTATTTCTGTTTTGCTTGAGCTAGTCAAAGAAGAGAAATTCTTAATCTTTTCCACCTATGCATTAGGTATTAGTAAGCTAGTCTGTAACAAGTAAGCTCCCCTGCAGTTTAGCGTAAAATACATGCAAAAAGAAGTATAATGGCAAAAGCAAGAGCCGTGTATTTTTGCTTATGTAACAGTCCCATGTCGGTGAACACCAGGTCGGCAGGGCAGGGTACTTACTGCTCACTGCAGGCTGATGGGGCGGGTGGGGCTGTGTCCTCCTCATCATGTGGCTTCTGAGGTCACCCCGGAGCTGTCTCCACCCAGGCCAGCTGCTGCAGATGAGAGTGTGCAGGAGCATGTATGAGGCTTTTAGAAAGAGATCCCATCACTGCTGCTCAAACTTCATGGCTAGCATTTGGTCACGGAGCCACCCCTGAGTGTGGGGGAGGCTGCACTATGCAGTCTAGATTTGATCCCAGAAAAATAAATGGGGTTTTATCAAAAGCTGTCCATCGCTATTACAGTAGAGTTTTTGTTCACCGAACATTCATTCACATCTTTTTTCCCCTAAACATATAACACTGAATCATCCCTCCTCAAAGGAGCTGGCCCAGCATCCAGCCTCTGGGCAAAGAGGCGTCCTCTCTACTAGGTCCCAGTGTGGTCCCTGGGGCTGTAGAAAACCAGGAACTAGGACGGTAAGCAATCTTCACCCTCTAGGCATACACACCCCTGTGCACGTGCACATGGTTTTAGAATAGAAATAGGATTAACCCACTTTTTAGAAAACACCCAGTAAGAAAAATAAAATCTATATATACTAGACAAAATTAATCTTCCTTTATTTGAAATCAGGTTATTTCTTAATATTCACATACACAAGTTAAATTTGTAGAGTCAAGATAAAGGTTGAGCTGGTAATTGTCTTCCTACCTGTCGCCCAGGTGCAGTTTTTGATTTGGGCACAGGCCAGAGCCTGTGGCCTTCTGGTCTCTGCTGATCCCTGTGTACCAACTCTTTCCTCTCCGTTCCATCATCCTCCCCCATCTCTGCTGGCTCCTTCTTGCCATTTGGTTCTATAGATTTAAATGTCACCTTCTCCAGGCATCTAATCCAAGGTCACCCAGCCCTGACTGAGTAACACAACACCAAATTTACTCTAAAAAACGTATCAGCATCTAACGTGCTCTCTTTTGTGTATCTGCTTATTGTCTGCCTCCCTCCAGCTGAAGCCAGCTCCATGGCAGCTCGGACTTCGTCTTATTCATTGTTTTTATATCCATCAGCTGGAAGAGTATCTATTTGTCACTCAACAAACATTTGTTTTATGAGTCAACTAAGTAATCAATAAGTCATTCCTCTATTTTGAGCCTCAGCAGCTTCTTTGTGGCTCTGTTCACATGTACATAACATACTGTAAAGTCTAAAATAGTTCTCAGAAACTGGTTAAGGGATACATTTGATTGTCATTCACCCATGGGTTATATTGCCAGCTGTCATTTGTTATGAGTGACCAAAGGGCAAATCTTTTAAGTTCTTAATTATCTGCAAAATTGGGGTCATTAGAAAATGCCATGCAAAGTGGTTTGCCACATGGAATCAATGCCACGTGCACATGAAACCCTGAGTTGTTCGATAGAGATTAGCCATGGCACCACCTGGACTTTTAACGTCTACATCTCTTGGTGCCTGGTGCCTTTTTCACTGAAAACTGGTCAGTCGAATCTGAAAATAGTAGGGTAGTTGATTGAGCGAGACAGGGGCCAGCCACGAATGTGCCAGAAACTTCAAAAAATAATAACTTAAGAAGTTATTGCATTTTAATACTTAATTAAACATTACAATATAATTATAAAAATAATAAAAATAAAGTGTATCTATTGGTCTTCTCTCCTGTAGGTCAGGGGTTGTCCATGAAGATTCTGCATATTTAATGAGTTTGGGGTGCTTCTGTCCCCAGGAGGCAGCCGGACACCCTTCTGACTTTGAGTGCCATAGATGTCTTCATACTATCACTACAGGGTATCCTGTCTCATTAATTAAGAGTTTAATAATCACTTCCTTTTGAAGTAACAGACTCCCTGTGCTAATAAGTTTAAGCTGGATGTGTGCTTCTGAACTCCAGTGCTTTACCGTTGGCATGCTTTCAAGCCATAATTTAGCTACCGGGAATGAAAAAAGCAGCTGGTTCTGTTTTTGTTTGTGTATTTTCCTTCTTTTTAATCTTGTAGCAGCCAGCAGTCTTTTAGATCTGGTTCTGAACCTTGGCTGGTCTTCTACTACTAATGCTGTGATTTCACGCTGGTTACAACTCCCCTTTGAGGCTCAGTTTCCCCTTTAAACAGAACTAAGTAGTAATAATAGTAAAATCTTCTGTGCCCACTACTTGCCAGGCACTGTCCTAAGCACCTGACATCCTCTTACTCAGTGAAATCACATAATAATCCTACTAGATAGGTCAGCACCGTCCTGCCATTTTACTGATGAGGAAATGAAATCACAGAGAATGAGTGGCTCGTCCAAGACTGTGCAGCTTGTCGACGGTGATGCCGGGCATCCAAAGCTGGGCTGTCCGGCCCTGACAGCTGCGTTTTATATCAGAGTGACACAGTGCCTATGAAATCAGGCCTCTACTGAAAAGAGACATGAATTCTCGAACCTCTAATAAAACTGTTCTATTCTGCCAATGTGGCCAACATTCCTGTAAAGTATTTACAAAGCTTTAATGAGAAGTCATGTACAAAAAGGCACCTTGCTCACTGTAGACCCTCAAGACCTTTTTGCCCGTCCCTCTCTGTTTGCCCAGTAAGTGAAGTGCTGGACTGCAAAACCAGGCGACTGGCAGAGGCATTTGATTCCAGCCCAGCATCTGAGCTGGAGTGTGATAATAGATCAGACACTCGTCAGACACATTGAAGAGCATCACTAGGGTACGCGTGCATTATGTAATTACAGAAAGATAGTTCCCTTTGTAGAGGCCGCCCCCGCCATGCTGCGCTGGGGTGGTGAACTGGGAACTTACATTGCTCTGGCGTTACTATGCCCTGGAGATCAAGGGTGAGTGGCATCAAAGCCTAGCTGCGCACACCATGTGGTCTGGAGGGCCTCATTTGGAGGGACTTGGTGAGCGCCTCGTGCTTCTCTGGCACCAGGCCAGTCCACTGAGAGGGGCATGAGATCACTGTAGCTGTGACCCATCAGCTGGGTGTCTGCTTCCTGACTCACACGCAGAGCCTGTGATGTTCACCCACTCTTCCTCCCGGGTCCGTCTGCTCCATTGTCAATGCCCTGGGGGACCTTCAGTACATGTCATGACTCTCCGGAGGTGCTGGGGCTCGGTCTCAGATCTACAGCAGTCTTTAGGTTTTCCCTCCTCCTTTCCCATCACAAAATAGAGATGTCAAAAACATCCAAAAGTTTAGGAATTAAAGAAAAGGCATGTACAAGGAGATCAGGTAAGAGGATTTGCCTTTGGCGTGCGACAATTTCTTGGGAACAGACCAATACCAAATATCCTGGGAGGCCCCTCAGTGAGAGAGACTCCGGCTGGCAGACACTGGTTTGCGTGAACACAGTATCACCGAGTGATTTCCATACCGTACCCGCTGAAATGTACTGTGACGGGACTATCAGGGTCCCCAACACTCCTACTTGGCATTGATAAAAATTGAGCCATGTGATATAAAATTGGGCTCAACACTTTTTTCTCCTCATTTTTATTTTGCCTATAACCATCTCTAGCTTCTTCTTATGGATAGCTGGGAAGCACATATGTTATAATTTTTACCAGCTCCTGTGGGTCCTACCCTTTAAAACTGAAAAAAATCTACTTTTCTCCATTTCCAAACACATTCTCTGACCTCAGAACCTTATCTTTCAGTCGTGTGTTATCAGTCACAAAGATAATGGCAAGCCCGTGCGGTTAGCCCCTCTAAGAAGAACACCGCCCTGCCACACAGTACCCCACTGGACCAGTGAAGAGGGATCTGGATCAGAGAGGCAGAGCCCCTAGTAGGAGACGACCTTCAAGGGGCACAATAGGAGAGCCAAACCTAGAAGACCAAGCACCAACTTATTCCCAACTTCAGTTGGGAATCTGTGCATTGAGCAATTCAGCATTTTTGTTGTTGTTCTCTCTACACATGTCCAGAAGTAACCGTCAAAGCACCATGTTGATTTGGGGTTAGAGATAAATTTTAGAATTTTAGATACATTCTGAAATGTGGAATTTGCAAATAATAAGGATTAACTGTCTGTAGGTCTGGGGTCGTTGGTTAAGTGCAGTACCATCAACGCTATCAAGAGTAGTTATACCTTATGCAATTGTCACACAGTCCTGTGAGAGAGAGAAGGGACACACAGAGGAGGTGAGTTACTGTGTGCACTGTTACAGAGTTTGGAAGCGTCTGAGCAGAATTCCATCCCAAGGCTGACTCAGAAACCCATGCTTTGACCCAAAACCACATGTGCTCCCGCAGATGGGGGATGCTGGCCCATTCCTATCTAGGCTGATCCCAAAATGAAGTTCCTACTCTGTTTCAGTGCCAGACATTCTCTCTCTGTACTGCAAAACTTGAGAGTGAACGACATGACGTAGCAGAAAGACTACCTGAAGAAATTGATCTTCAAGGAAGCTCAATGGTTTCAGTCATAATCGACAATTCTGAACAAAAAGTCATGATGCAGGGTTAGGTCATTCTCTGGAGCTTGTCCATGCAGAAATTCCTAAAGTGTCCTTCAGTGAAATCAAATGCTCTCAAGGGGGCAGGGAAGAGAATTGTATTCTGAAATGCATTATGGAATGCCACACAATTCTCCTGAAGGGGGAAAGCACACATCAGTACCTAAGTCCGGTACACAGCAAACTCTTCTGGATATTCTCCAGAAGTATTTGACAAGAGAAAACTTTATTTTATACATTTAAAAAACCTGACATGCTCCCCAAATACAGGGGTGAAAAACTCATGCAGTAGTCTGAAAAACTTCTTGTGAAATAATATTCTAATGTAATACCCTTATTGGATGGACGAAGGATCTTTGAATCAGAAAGATGGGATGACCTACCTATGGCCCCAAATCATCGTACTTAGCCGCAGATCCCAGACCTAAAGCCAGAACTCCTGAATAACAGGCCAGTGTGAACTTCCGTCACACAAGTTTGTCTCTCTAGGCAGCATCTGATCATCTCCACACTCGTGTTGAAGGGGATAAGAAAGGGGGTTTTGACTGAGGAGTATTTATGAGGAGCCATGATGCCACTCAGAGACTTCATTAGCCCCAACTTAGAAGACATAGAAGTGTCTTTAGAAGTCACTGATTCCTCCACCTACTTTTTCTCCTTTAATACACCTTCCCTTTCCAGCTTGCTCATCTGGACCCCTACATCTTGCTGACAGATGTTTCATTCTCGGTTCTTGGAGGAGACATCAGCATCCTTACAATTGTGAAGAAGCTGCCCAAAACCAGTCTGTGTGTGTCACTTCGCAGTCTGGATGTGTGCGTGTGGCAGAGGCTCGGCTGCCTCCTGCAATTGCATTTCTGCCCAGAAGAAAATGCAAAGGGAGTCTTCGGGCTCCTTCAGAATCTGCCCAATGCCATGGGATACACATGGTCCGACCTGATGTTTCACTCAATACCCTGCAGCAGTGAGTGCTGAGCTTGCGTGCCAGGACACACAAATGACATTGGGAGGTGCAGTTGGCCATCTACGTGGCCTTTTTCAGGGGTCAAGGTGAGCCTGTTCCTGCCTTTACTGATTCTGTATCCTTAGCAATGCTCCCTTTACTCCTTGTAGAACATATTTTCATTAAGTACATCATGATGTCTTGCCATTCGCCTTCATGGATACCATGCTACTGGTGGGTGTGGGCAGACACCATCCAGCTCCCTGTCTTTGTGCCATTCCATGCGCTGGTTCTCACCCTCTCTTGTCTGCCTAATGGCCACGCGCCCATTACACTCAGAACAGACCTCCACAGAGACTGTGCTCTCTGCCCACACAGAGTTGTCCCTGCGCTGTTTGATTCCCATAGCACTTTTGGACACCTCACACCCAACCTTTGCCCAGGTTTGCAGCACGTTCCAACTGTCTGAGGCCCAACTTGCTATACGCTTTTTGCCCCTGGAGAATTGCTGATAGTGACCCACGAACATGCTCGAAAGGACCTGCTGTGGATGATAAATCACATGATTCCCCTACTCTCATCCTGCCACGGGCATTGCCCTATTTGCTCCACTGGACTGCGAGCCCCTGGTAGGTCATGAATCACCTTCTGTTCATTGCTGTGCTCCCAGGGGCTGCCACAGCATTAGACTCAATAAGCATGTGTAGAGTGAATGAAAACAAATACTTCCCAAGGTCACCCAGGTCTGGCTGAAGCCATATTTCATGTTCTCTACAGAACGCCCCACTGGAGATAGGACCCCCACACACAGACTGAAGCCCTCCTCTTGCTTTAACGCATGTCGGCAACGTTACCCTCACTCAGGGGCTCCTGCTGCCCTCCACTCAGAACCACCATAACCCTCGCCACCTACCATGGCACCTCAACGTACAGAACACCAGACCCTGTGACAGAGGTGATGACCTGTCCTCCCACCCTGGCATCCCCTAGTCCAAAATTTCCCAAAGGCAAAGCATCCTGTTTTAACTATCAGTGCCCACAACACAACAGATGTGCCCGCTGCCAGTACCAGCTAGCAGTGGCCTCAGTTTTCTATGTGGTAGGCATGGGAAAAAGCAATTCGTATGTATTAAGTCATTTAATTATCGCAACAACCTGTTAGTTAATAAATTTTTAACCAACTTTACAGCCAAGGACATTGAGATTCAAAAAGTTAAGTAATTTATCCCAGGTTGTAGTGCTAATAAGTGGTAGATTGGGGATTCACACATAGGTTTCTCTAGAGCATCTCATTGTATTTCTTGGCATAATGAGAATCATTAATTTATTTAAGTCAGAACTTTTCTATATCTACATCTACATTTATACTTATCTCTACATAGCTTTCTACACATGTATTCTCCCAGGAATCTAAGCCTTGCTTCAGAGGTCTTCTGAGAAAAAAGTCAGAAATTAATTAAAACGTCATTACACAGCACTAGCTTCTGTTCCCTTCCTCGCTGACATCTGAAAGAGGCATCTGGATAGGACTGGTGGTTATTGAATGCGGCGTGATTTCTTCCCTGTTCTCAATAGAGATTCTCATTATCCCTTGATCCAAATAAGAAGGGAGCCTAATACCAGTTTCTGCCGTGCCTTTAGCCCCAGTGGGAGGAATTTAATTTTTGGCTTATTCCACAAAATCCACCAACACATCTCTCAACACTTTAAGCCAGAGACATTGCTAAAGAAACTGTTCATCACGATGTCTGGCCCACGTAGGAAGAACATTCTGTGTCCACTTAGAAGCTGTGTGTTATATCTCGTTCTATTAATAATGCTGCCTAACTGCAAAGCCCTGCTCGGTGCGCTGTCCCAACAGGCCCCTGTAACTTTGGGTGCATGTGGGACACTTGGCCGTTCACAGTTCGGGTGCATGATCGCCATTGATTCTGATAAAACGTGCAAGGTGGAGACTAATGGGCCCGTTTTCCAGAAAAGAAAATGTGGGCTAAGAAAGTTAAAAGAAGCGATTGTAAACTAATGAAAAGCAGAGACGGGCCTTTAACCTATGTCTTCGAACTTTGATTCCAGCATTTTTTCCACCCCTTTTACTATGCCATGCTCATTTATAGAACTCCAAATTCATGAAAGTGAGGGTATTCTGCAATCGGGTTATGGAGCATCCCGAAAAACTTCAAAATATGAGTGATGGTCGCACACTCAAGTACATCCAGGGGCCAGCGCATTAGTGGGATAAAGGAGAGGTCAGAGTTCAACAGCGGTGGTGAGGCCAGTGGTGCCTGCACAGGGCAGGCAGGGGAGAGGCACCCCCACAAAGTGTCATCACTGACAGGCGAGGCGGCCCACTGCTGCCCCACTCAGGGTTTCTCCTGCTCAAACCAGGATTCCTTAAACTTCTAAAAGAAGTTGTTCTACAAAAATAAGGCTTCAGAGTCAAGTACACTTTGTAGAATCCAGGATCTATATTCTGTTCATAAAAACTCAGAGAGCAATTACAACGTTAAAACCTCTAATAGTCTTTCACTTAAAGACTAAATTTTAAACTGTTTATTTTTGCTATCACTGAACAGTTTAAAGGAGAATTTTTTTGCAATCCATTTTGGTACATATTACTTGTCTTTGGTGTACGGTATGAGGTTGCCTGCCTAACACAGTATACCAGTAACTAAAGGACACTCAAGGTTTAAGAGTTTATACCTCTTTGTACTATTTTAGTTTCCCTTAAATTCCATCGACAGAATCCAGACTAGTAAATCTAAGACCTCTAACCACAAATTTACCAAGGGAACAGCAACAGCTTTCTTTCTGGTGTACAAGCTGTTAGGGTAAGTGAAAGATTTGCAACGAGCCTTTGATAGGCATTTTTTCAATCGATTCTTTCCATTCTTTGTTTTCCAGAGCACATAAAACCAAGGCAGACCCACACAGCGTGAGGCGGACTGTTTCCTCGTGATGCTCTTCTCTGCAGTGGAGATCCCTAGACCACGAGTCCAGAGATCTGAAGCATCACTTCAGGTTTTACACGCCAGCGCGCACTCAACACGTGCCCACATCGGATAATCCTATCCTCGAAAGGTGGAGCCTGCTTTCCTCCCCTGGAGTTGTTCCAACAGATAAAGGAAATTCTGGCTCACACAGACGAACATCAGCAGTTCACAGTTGAGTGTCTGTATGTTATCTTTGCCAATTCTGATGAAACGGAGACGAGAAACTTGCTTCTAGTGAAGAGAGTGGTCTGACCCCGTGGTGGTGACAGAATCGGCAGCAGGGAAAGAGGCAGTGTGGAGCTCACGGCGAACCTCGATGCTGAGAGCACCAAGCAGGTCCCTGGGACTCTGGAGGAAGATCTTTCGGTCAACAAGAAGAGAATTTTACATCCTTTTAGACGTAGCTCTTGGTGTGTTTCTGGGCCCTGGCAGGGGTGAAACCCTTGATCCTGGGGCAGCGTAAGACAAGGCTGGTTGGTGGCTTACATAAAAGTTGATGCCAGATCCTCTTTCTAAACTCCCAGATCTCAGCATCTCAGGGTATTTTCACTGAGCCATTGTAATTGTTTGAAACAGCATGTCCACTATCATTCTGACGAATGCAGCATGAGGCTGTGGACTGCATGATGGCAGTGCAGAGTGAGTCCAGAACCGGACGCTAAGCGGTCTGTATAGAGAATCCCAACTGACGACCCCCATTCTCCACCCCTCTTCACCCACGTGTTTCAGAACCACCGCCAATCCCAGGGCATGTGGCTTTCCTCTGGAGTATTTTCAGGGGGAATTACTTCATAGGTTAAGAGTCACTTAGGAAGTCTTAACTTCCTCCCCAGCTTTACCATTTTAAAAATTTTCTGTAATTTTTCTTTTGTTATTATTGCCTTCCATATTACCTTAGACCTGATAAGATACTGCTCTTAAAAATTGTTTTCTCTTTTAGATGCAATTGTTGAAATATATGTATTTATTGTCATTGTGTTGTTCATTTTTAAAATCTTTTTTTCTTCCTCTTAAAGAAGACCCTTTGACGTTTCATGGAATACTGGTTTGGTGGCAATGAACTCCTTCAGCTTCTTCTTGTCTGGGAAGCTCTTTATACGTCCTTCAATCAACAGCTGCATTTAATAAACAAAATAAATGAACAAGCAGAACAGAAACGAACTCATAGGCACAGAGAACGTTCTGTCAAAATGGAAAGGTGGTTGGGGAGATGGGTGAAAAAGGCAGAGGGATAAAGAAGTACAAGTTGGGGATGTGGGGCCAAGATGGAGGCATAGGTAGACACACTGTGCCTCCTCGTACAACCAAAAGAAGGACAACAACAAATTTTAAAACAAAAAACAACCAGAACTGACAGAAAATTGAACTGTATGGAAGTCTGACAACCAAGGAACTAAAGGAGAAACTTTCATCCACACAGGGGTTGAGGCCGTGGCAGCGGGAGAAACTCCCA